>PVIU01000916.1:0-253455 GCA_004026605.1 Ondatra zibethicus | reverse complement strand
ACACACACACACACACACACACACACACACACACACACACACACACACACACACACACACGCAGTTACAAGGAAGCACAGAATAAAGGAAGGCAGAGGGATAAACTAAAAGCAGTGATATGATACTTTTGCCATCTGACATTTTGGTAGCTGGGTGATGTGTTACTAATCCTGCACTGCTTTTAATATCTCAGCTTTAATCTCTTACTTTGTGAAGACAGAATCCAGAAGCTTTGATCTCGCCACAAAGCAATGAGGGGGCATTTACTTCTCTTCCAGTTTTCACACAGAGGAAGTCTGCTTACTTTATACCAGGCTAAATGGTAGTGCCTAGTGATGGATATGGTAGTTTACTAATATATCTCTTTGGAAAGCATATTAGCAACAAAATGAAAGTAACTTCATTAAACTGAAACTTTGGTTGTCTCGCTCAGTGTGCAAAGTGAGCAGCTGAGTTTAAATATATACATTGCACACTTCACCCTTCCCAGTTGGAGATTTAACAAGGTTTGATGAGTTAGTAAGTTTGTGGATCTTCTGTTTTCCTGCCATTTTAAAAATGTAGCACTTTCAATTTTAAGTCTCCTTTTGTTGAGCTGCTGTTTTTTCCCCTTAACAGAAAGCTCTCCATTGTTCCTCCTCTTAACCCACCACTACTTTTGTGACTTTGTTTTGTTTTGTTTTTAGAGACAAGGTTTCCCTGTGTATCTTTTGGACCCTGTCCTGGAACTCAGTCTGTAGAGTAGGCTGGCCTCAAACTCACAGAGATCCACCTGCCTCTGCCTCCCAAGTGCTAGGATTAAAGGTGTGCATCACCACTGCCTGGCTACTTTTGTGCCTTTTAGTATCCTTTCTATAGTGATAAAGTTATGGACTTGACAATTCTTGAGATACCACCCCCTGAAAAAGAACTTTATTTTATAAATTCTAACTTCATCTTCCTAAAGGCATTCCAAGACTATGAATTCCCCTTGTGCAGTATGCAAGGTTAACATTTTAAAAAGTGTATTGTGACCATTGTACACATAGAAATGAGTGATTGCAAGATGCTTAAAAGATTACTTTTAAGTATGTTTCGCTTATCTTTTGTTTTATTTCTAAAAAATGCATCTGGAGCCAGGAATGTTGACATCACCTTCAGTCCCAGAACTTGGCAGACTGAGGCAAGAGGATGACAAGTTTGAGACCAGCCTGTGCTACACAGATCCTGTCAGGAGCACCAGGTCTAGAGATGTACTCAGTGGTACCTCACTGGCCAGCAGGCAGAAGGCCTTGAGTTTGGTCAGCAACATTGCCACCAAAGCAAGCAAATGCACCTGTCCCATTTTCATGTGTTGGCAGACACTTTAACCTGGAAGAGTGTCCCTGGGAAACAACCATAGTGTGAATACTATGTGTTATGCATGTTATACATGCATATATGTGTGAGTGTTTGCGTGTGTGTAAATGTTTATATGTGTGGAAGCTGAAAACCGATTGTGGGAATCTCCCTTCATTGTGGAGGCAGAATCTCATTGGAAACCAGAGTCCACCAGTATGGCTATCTGACTAGCCAGTTTGCTCTGGGGAGCCCATCGCCATCTTCTGGAAGCTGGAGTTACAGGTGAGCCATCCACCTAGCACTTACATGGGCTCTGAAGATCTGAACTCCAGTCCTCACACTTGAAGGGGAAGTGCATTAAGTTCCATGAGGATACTTTTCACCAATAGTTAATGTCATCATTTCTTGTTGTGTAATTTCTAGCTTCTGTTGCTAGTGATTTGCCCATATCAAGTCACTTATTTAGTTTGAGAAAAAGAAAATGACAAAGGTGTCTTTATTCTCAAACCACATGATTTGAAAATACACCTAAAGTAATATTGCTTTGTCTTATTCAGTGTTTCTTTGTCATACAAAGTTGATTTTTCTATGAATTCTGTACCAACAGACACAAAATTGTAGCAACTCTTGGTCTTAATGACCTTGAAAGTGCATATCTGTTCTGCAGCCAGCACACCAGTTTTAGCTTCTTTATGGAATGTAAAGAAACTTTGTCACCCAACAAAATCTGGAATCTCGTGATTCCTATGCCATTAGGACCAAATAATTGAGAGCAAGAACTAAATGTTAAGCCTCATGGCAGCTCAGCGTTCACTAAGCAAGTATTCCTAATCAGACTTAGTACTTACTCCCTATGTGAGCAGAGGGAGGTGACCATGTTTACATTGATAAAAATGGGTTGTAACTATCAAAAAGGGCTCCAGACTCTGGCAGCAGGCAGAGTTTATCTTCAGTGTACTGAATACCTACACAATACCCTAGATTTTACTTGCAGTTTTTAGTAACTAATGCAATAAGTACCATGCTTAATTCTCTACATGCATTATTTCATTTAATCATAGGAATAATCTTATGAGCTAAGTACATGTATTTCATTTTGCAGATGAGGAAATGAAGAACAAATAGTTTGTCTTGTATCCCTTGGGATGTGTTCTGATTCTGGAGGCTATGTTCGTAGCTAGTCACAACACACAACTCCAACTTCCTGCCTATAAGCCTTCCTGCCAGCTTCACAGTACACATAGGATGGGTTATATTATCTCTATTGCAAATGGCAAAACTAAGCTCTAGGGGCTTCCAGAGGCCCACCCTAAATTGTAGACTAGTGAGCACTGCACTGGGACCATCTGGTCTTGACAGTCTACATGGAGAGGTCCTTCTTCCCGACCACTAACACCACTGTTTTCGATGCTGTGTAAGATACAGTTCTGTGTCTGGTTTGGAGTGAGCACTCTGTGGATCTCCGTGATCTGTGTCTTCTCTCCACCGTGTGCCACAGCGGGGGGAGGGGAGTATAATGCCTCCACACATGACCTGTCTTTGTTCCCATTCCCACTTTAGGCTGCAATGGCAAGGGCTGCAAGGTGGGAAACAAAGGATTTGTCTTGGCCATCATTAGCTTCCGCCTCTATAACCTCTGTACATAAAGTACACGCTTTTCAGACCCTTTAGTTCATTAGTACATTGTGTTCGAAAGCGCCTTCCCACCATAAAAATAGAAAATGATCTGTGAGTCATTTACACTTAGCTTGAATGTGCTTTCGTGACTTTCCCAAGGCTATTTGTGCTTAACTCCTTTCTTCCAGCTGCAAGTGAAGGTCTTTGGACTATCCTGCTCCTTAGGCCAGAATAAGCTAGGAGTTGTTGGCCTAAACATGAGACCGCTAGAGACCCATTGCTGTAAATGCTTGCACTGTAGTTGATGTCGATCTGGCATCCAGAGCATCTGTTGCTGAGCAGTGGACTCTAAGCCATGGCTCACTCACTCTCCCTCTCTGCTTTAGTCAGAGAGATTCTTGCTCTCCTCTTTCTGCTTTTTCTGAGAACGTTTTTCATCTTTCTAGTGATTACATCTTGGATCATATATTTCCTGTGTCCTGTAGCATGGTGACCTGGTTGTCCCCAGTAACAGCTACAGGCTTAAAGTACAGCCCTTCTGCCACCTGCAACCACCCAGGGAATCCAGATGTGACTGTCTGACACTCCCATTTAGGCTCATGCCGTTGGTCAGTGTGTGTGAGAGATCACATGCACTGTGAACGTGGAGTTGGAAGCACCTGTGAGATGTGTGTTAGTTAACTTTTTCAGTTGCTGGGACAAAATATCTGACATAAACAACTTAAAAGGAGAAAAGATTTGCTTAGCTCATAGCTCCAAAGGTTTCAGTCCACCAGGCACAGAGAGCATGGTGGAACAGTCGCATTGTGGTAGACAAAAGGCAGAGAGAGGAAGAGACAAAGATGTACCCACAATGGTCTACTTCTTGTAGTCCTTATCTCCTACCTCCCAAACTAGTGACATCATCTGGAGACCAAGCATCTATCACATGCCTGTAAGTGACCTCAGATTCTAACTGTAGCCAGGTAAATGCCTGAGAAATGCTCGGGAAAACTCTGAGACATTCAGTTCCTCCATCAGATATCATCAACATCTAGTTTATGTTGGTCCCCAGAAACCAAGAGATAGGGATCCAAGTGCACAGTTCATTTGGGAGATGATGCCACAAGACACTAGTGAACAGAAATGCATCAGTCAGAAGATGGCTGTCTTGGGGGAGTTTAGAAGTCAGGCACTGTTCAGGATCTCTGGGAGTCTGAGCTGCAGGCTGGAGGAAGAAGTTATCTTCCTCCAAGTGCCCAGCAGCTGGTAGGGGTTATTTCCTCTCAATTCTAGTGTGCATATAGTGAGTCATCAAGCTTCCTTAGTCTTTCAGACAAGATCTAAAGACTAGAAGTGGGGTTACAGGGGCCCATGAATAGCAAGGTTTGAAGGGCTCCCATGTGCTTCCTCTGGCGGTGGAGGTGGTAGGAACAGAGCAGAGAGCCTGCTTTGCAAGACCATCCTCAGTGAGGATCTCTGCAGCAACACACTAGGAAGAATTAGAGTCTTTGTGTCTCCTGAGCAGAGTATCATTGTGAGCATTGGTGTAGCTGGGAATAACTAGCAACTAAGAAGGAAGAAAACCTACCAGTTGTTCATTTGACTAAACACAAGAGTCCTGCGCTCACGGGTGTGAACTGCTTATTATTAATGCTGATTACAGTGCTGCCTAATAAGGATTATGCATGTCATTAAATATGTGTCATATTAACTGTCATAAAATTTACAACATCAGTAATTTTGATTCATATATGCAGCCTTCATAATTCATTGCTCATGTAGCATGGTAATGACTTCAGAACAATCTCCAAGACAGTATTGCTTTGAATGAGAAGTGTCCACCATACGTGACAGCTGTCATCAACTCTGCCTCCAGTGACAAGACAGTTTTGCTTGTCTAGTCAGATAGCTCAGATATTATGCCCCTCTTTCTCTCTTGTCACAGATCATTCCCTGACCCAACTGACTTTTATTTGAACTAGTCGTATAGCTTGCATTGTGCCAAGTGCTATGGACTTAGATGTGGATTTGAACCTGATTTCTGCCCTTGCAGCTCATGGTCCAGCAGAGAATCACACTTATTTTTTTATTTTTTTTAACTTCATTTTACATTTCACCCACAGTTCTCCCTCCCACTCCTCCTCCCAATGGGTAACGGCTCCCATGGGAAGTCAACAAAGTCTGGCACATTAAGTTTGGGCAGGACCAAGCTTCTGCCCCCTGCATTAAGGCTAAGCATGGCATCCACCATAGGGAATGGGCTCTAACAAGCTAGATCATGCATCAGGGATAGTAGATGCATGCCAGAGGCCCCTCAGATAGCCCAAGCTTCACAACTGTCTCCCACATATGGAGGGCCTAGTTCGGTCCCCTGGAGGCTCCACAGCTGTCCATGGAACTAGAGTTCATGAGTTTCCATGACCTTGGTTCAGCTGTCTCTGTAGATTTCTTCATCATGACCCTGACTTCCATTGCTCATATATTCCCTCCTTCCTCTCTTTGACTGGATTCCCGAAGCCTGGCCTGGTGCTTGGTTGTGGATCTCTGCATCTGGTTTCATCAATTACTTGACGAAGGCTCTATGGTAATAGTTGGGGTATTCACCAATTTAATTACAGGGGAAGGGCTCCCTCTCCATTGTTGCTAGGAATCTTAGCTGCAGTCATCCTTTGGATTCTTGGGGATTTCCCTGGCACCAGGTTTCTCCCTAGCCCCATAGTGGCTCTCTCTATCAAGATATCTCTTTCATTGCTCTCCCCCTCCCCTCTCCCTCCCCCATTCCCTCATGTTCCTATCCCCAGTTTACCCAGGAGATCCCATCTAATTCCCCTTCCCAGGGTGATCCATGTGTCCCTCTTAAGGTCTCCTCCTTGTTTTCTTTAAATGATTATTAAAGAATGAAGTGAGCATAAGCCAGATGTGGTAGTGCACACCTATAATCCCAGCATCTCATTATTTTAGAGTCTAAGGT
This sequence comes from Ondatra zibethicus, assembly GCA_004026605.1. Taxonomy (NCBI): domain Eukaryota; kingdom Metazoa; phylum Chordata; class Mammalia; order Rodentia; family Cricetidae; genus Ondatra; species Ondatra zibethicus. The sequence continues at coordinate 247,565 of PVIU01000916.1, read as the reverse complement.
AAAAAGATTGTGAATTTGAGGCCAGCCTGTGCTCATGTAGTAAGAAACTGTCTCAAAATAAATAAATAAAAAACAGAATGAAACAAAAGTAAGTAAAGGACTACAGGGTGCTGGAGAGATGGCTCAGAGGTTAAGAGCACTGACTGCTCTTCCAGAGGTCCTGAGTTCAATTCCCAACAACCACATGGTAGCTCACAGCCATCTGCAATGAGATCTGGTGCCCTCTTCTGGCCAGCAAGCATACAGACAGACAGAACACTGTATACATATTAAATAAATAATTCTTAAAAAAATAAAATAAAAGGACTACATATCTTGTAGAAACTAGGTGTGGAGGAATAAAGCTGTTGCTTTTTGGTTTCCAGAACATGTTTGTAAAGTAACCAGTCATTTTGTTTTCAGAAACGAGAGCATCATAGAGTATTTACTGCATGGACTTGAGAACTTCCTAAAGCCACTTACTAGTAAAGTCTAAGGGCTTCCTTTGGCTGAGTACATAGTGATAGCACTTTTTGAATCCAGTTTTAAAATGTCATCAGATACTTCACAAGGAGCTAACCAGATCTTCACTCCTACAACAAAGGCAACTGCTCTGCAGAACACGGCTTAGCATTCTCAAGACTGAGCCGGATACATTCTTGAAGTTTTCAAGTTGCCATGAACAGAATGTATGGGAAGCTGTTGTTTACTGCATCTCTCAGAACTGAGCGTAGAGAGCTGGAGCTACAGCCAGGCCTTTAGTTCCATGTTCATTGTCATGAAGGAAGAGGAGAATGAAGCTTGGCAGAAAAAGTCAAGGCCAAGAATGGGATAAAGAGAGTCAGAGGCAGACAGGCTAAGAAAGGGCTAGTGAGACCCAGGTCCAAAAAACCTGAGTCTCTGGGGAGGCCAAGTGTGGGTAGCATAGATGAACCAAACCAAGTCACATTGAGACCTTCCCATAAAAAGGTTAGTGTGGGGATCATTTGAAGACCCTATTTACCATATTCCTAGCTGTCAACTTAGAAACGTGCAAGATGACACACTCTCCCTGCATCCCCTTGAGAGCCCTACACTTTCCTGTGCCTTCCAAAGCCACCCTCATTTTGGGGATGTCCCACCATCAGTTCTCACCTGTGCCTTCCCTCTGCCCAGATCACTGCCTCTCTGGAATATTCCAAACCATTTCCACAGCATTGAGCATACCTGTGTCTGAACTCCAAATACCATGCTCCATTAGATTGTTTACATGTTGTTATAGCTGTTGACTTGTCATCTTGCATAGCTTTGCAGCCCCAACTTAGCTGAAGATGCAAGAGAAGCTCAACCAATGAGCTTAATTTTTAACTGCAATATTTTGGGGTATCAGGTCTCTAGGCTTGGTCTTTATATCACTGGTCTTAGCTCCTACGTGTATAACAGCTGTGGCTTATTTGAGCTGGAAAGGGAAGGAGGCTTTGGTATCCCAGAGGAGGGACTTAGGCAGGAAATCTTTCCAGAGGACCAACTCTGCCCACTACTCCCTTCACTCATGACCCTGACACTCAGCTCTGTCACTCTCCCTGGACACTGTCATGGACTACCTTGTTGCCAGCAAGCCCAGTCAGCTTGGGCTCCTCACCTCCCTAAAATCATACCAAGACTCAGGCCATTGAATGGCTAAGCCCAGATCATGTCTGAGCCCTAGCTGCAAGAAAGGTGGGAGAGCGAGCCTCTGGCTTCCATGGGATTGTTCATCTCCACGTCCCATCAGTGCCTGTGAATGAGGTAGGTCCTCAGACTGATAAGCCATGTGGAACAGAGGCGCAAAGAGAATGGCTCGTGTTGCCACACAGTGGGACAGACCTGTAGTCCCAGCACCTGGAAGGGCTAAGCTACAGAGTGAGAGTCTGTCTCCAGAGAGAGAGAGAAAGAATGTCAAATGTCTATTAGAACTTCCTTTCAGAATACCTAAGCCCTAATTAAGAGCTCCCTTTAGCACAGTTCTGGAACTTAGCAGAGAAAAAAAAAAGTATTATGTTTAAATTAAATGGTAGATAAGGGGGAACCTAAATAAAGGTGATGTTAGCCAAAGATGTGTAGACCATGAAGACCATAACAGACAGGCTCCACTTCAGAGAGACCACTATGGAGGCTCTAACCACAAGCCCAAGAGACAAGGATTTCAAGAGAAATCCTGGTTCCCCGATCTGGACACATGCTGCAGTGGTGTGTGGAAGGAACTGTGTTAAAGGGGCACAGTTCTTAAGTAGCCTCTGGAGTGAAGACAAAAGGAGTGGGTATGCTGGATCCCCTTCATTTCCTGTGACCCTGCTGAGAACCCAACCCTTCCTAGAGGCCCAAAGGCCAGGGAGCCCATGCTGCCTGCCCTGCTGTCCCCGACTGAAGGCTGAAGTAACAGGCATGCTGACCAAAGGGGAAAGCCACCAGGAGACTCAAGCACAAGACACTTGAGGCTTGTTGCTTTCTTTTCCTCTTACTTGGTATCTCCTTTGGGAGTATCACTTTACATTTGCAGTACCCAGCCCACAGCATCAGCATCTTCAAGTGTTCTGATGCTGCACTTAAGGACTTAGTCGACACATTCTTTTCCCTTTGTTTGGTATTTAGAGCATTCTATTCTATAGCTCAACAACCTGCACCATTAAAGGTTAGCAAATATCAACCAGGATATTTTTTTCTTTTCCAGGACGATGAGAAAAGAGTGAGTTGTGTGGCCTGTGCAGGCAGTGTCAAGAATCTTCCCAAATCTTGGTGCAGAAATCCCCTTTCCATCCGGTCTTACCCATGTGGCCTCCTGTTGTCACTCCACCCCTCCTTATTAATGTCTAGCCTTTTAAAGGAGGCAGATTTAAGAGCAATCATTAAATAAGCCCCATGTCATTAACAGGATTATAAGGCCCACGAAAGACTCAGTGACTCATGTGCTATCACTCTGAGTCCTTTTGAAGTACTTAGTTACTTGTGCTTTAGAGATGAATGCTTGGGCCCATTTCACCATTTCCTTCAGGGGCATAATGTGTTCTTCACAGAGTATAGACACGATCTATTTTCCCATATAGTAGAATTATAATATCACATGAAAAATCTAGATAATAGAGTTTTGTTTTTCCTATTTAAAATGGCATTAATATTTTAATTCTTATTTTAAAATAGCATATAATAAAAAGTGCAAAGAGCAAGACAGTGTACCCACTCCCACCCTGCCCCTCAACAATATTAACAGTGTGGCAGAAAATATATGTTTTGACCCATGTGATCACATGTTGTGATACTGTGTCCTTGTGGTGCTGAGGTGGGTGTTCTCCATTTTTTTTTAAAATAGGATCTTGATATGTGTCAGAAGTTGTCCTTGAACTTGTGATTTTTTTTTCCTCAGACGTTTGAGTGCTGGCATTACAGGTGTGTGCTCCCATGCATAAGTGCTGCTTGCATTTTTATTTATTTTTTTTGAGACAGCATCTCACTGTGCTGTCCAGGCTGGCCTAGAATTCACATCTTCCTACCTCCCACTGCAGCCTCCCAGTTAGCTAGGATTGCAAGCACAACTACCACACCCAGCTTTAGGTTGGGATCTTGACACAGTCTGAACTCTGCCGCTCTCGCAAAGTCTAGGCCAGCCTTGGGCAGAGCAGAAGCTATCTCTCACTGAAAACAAACACTGCTTATAAAGTGCAAGCCTGGGCTGTGTCCTATGGCAGCTACCTCCAAGGACCTTGTTCTTAAGCCGCTCTGTCCCCTTAAGTGTTAATTATACATGTACAGCTCTCTTGCCAACATAGGAATTTGTTTTATTATGTTAGAAAGCATTTAGATGAAAATATCTACTGGTACTGAATACTTAAAATTCCTAGTGTGGCTTCTGTCATAGCGTTTGTAGACATCGATTGCATGTGTTTTTGTTAGAAGGAGGTGTTCAAGAAATGAATGTGACTGACACTTACCCAGAACGTAAGAACCACGTTTCCAGGAGCATGCCAAGCACATGGGGATTCCCATGTGGGTTTGTCAAATGTCAGAAGCTGTTCATGTATTTCCCCCTGCAGTAGGACCAGATTGGGTCATGTTGGTCCTCTTCACACAGTGTCAGTGCCCCTCCTTGTGGCCTGATCACTGATCACAGCACAGTCGATGAGCAGGCTCTGGGCTCCCAGGCTCAGCAGACTCACTACAGGCAGACCAGGAAATTGTCTGCAAGGAGCCAGTAGCTGCTGGGCTCTCTTACAGAATCCTAACCCTCTGTGAGGACACCAGTATTCCATGGGGCTGAGGTCCTTTGCTCTCTCCACCATAAGAAAGCATGAGCTCTTCCAGCCCTCTTCACCTATAAGAACCTTCTGTTCACTGTTCTCAGTGCTTCCAAAATAGAACTTCCCAAGGCCTTGTCTCTAGAGCCCTGTCTTATACCTTTCCCTAGACCTGCCTTAGTTGACACCAGAACGGTTGTTTTGCAGCTACCAGGAAGTGAGATCCATGAGAGCAGGGAGCAGACCATTATATTTAGATCTATTTTATTCAACAGTGTGTCAACATTCTACAAATAGTGTATGATAAATATTTGTTTTAAAATGCAGGCATAAAGTTAGTTGAAAGGCAGTTTGAGCTGCTTTTAAATTTGAGTGTTCCCACATTTATTACCTGTATTAGTTACTTTTCTCCTTACTATAACAAATACCTAACTAAAAGCAATTTAAGGGAGGCCATTTTGGCATAGGTTTGAAGGTACAATCTGTCATGGAGGAGAAGTCATGGTGGCAGGACCATGAGGCAGGTGGTCACATTGCATCCATAGTCAGAAAGCCAAGAGAGATGAACTCTAGTGCCTATGCTTTCTCCCTGTCAGTTGGGGACTTGAGGCTATGGAATAGTGTGACCCACATTCAGGGTGACACCCAGTGCTCAGTTAAACCTTTTTGGAAACATCCCCATAGACACCTCAGGGGTGTTTTATGGCATTGCTGAATTCAGTCAAGCTGACGGTGAAGATTAACCACCATACTATGGAAGATCGCTTTTTGTTATGAAGTTTGCTGACTCCTACCTTCAAATGCATTTTGTGCATAAATGTAAATTTCTGTCAGGTGTACTCCCTTACTCAGCCTCCCTCAAATGTCCAGCTTTGACTTATACATGTCAGCCTGCATTTCCCAGCAGCCAAATCAGGTGTGCATGGCCCTTTCCTCGTTGTGCACCTCATTTTGTAATTTTGTAGCTCTCATTTTGTAATTTCATATGTAAATATTCTAGTCTTTAGCTTTCTAGCAAAATAACTCTTAAAAAAAAAAGAAAATTAAACCAGTCCTGGTGGCACAGACCTGTAATTCCAGCTACCCAGGAAGCAAAGCAGGAGGATTGGAAGTTCAAAATTTACTTGGGTTATAGAGCAAACTCAAAGTAACCTGGGCAACTTTGTAAGACCCTGTCTCAAAAAAGAAAAAAAAGTAGTCAAGGGGCTGAAGTTTAGCTTAGTGGTGGGGTACTCACTTAGCAAGAGACTCTGGGTTCAATCTCAGGACCACAGAAAACAGAAACCATAATCTTGTCGTCATTCTTTAGAGCATCATCTGGGAAGGCGCTGGGAGAGCTGTGCATGACTTGGCCTCACTGGAGTCCTCAGCCCAGTGGTTCTGCCCTCCAGGTTGGCCTTTCCCCAGTTACTTGTTGTGTGTTTGAGTTGGACTCTGAATTGGCCTGTATATCAGTTACCATGTTTCCTAAGTCACTCTCCCTATCTCCCTCTCAATTCAGTTGTTCTCTGCCTTTGGGGACATGTGGCCTGTTACTGGTCCCATCCTTGTATCTCTGTTCCCTCTGAATTGACTCTGATGGAGATTCAAATTTTGTTGTTCTTTAGGAAAGGAGCAATAAGATTGTTTCTTAAGAGGTTTTGGGGCTGGAGAGATGGCTCAACTGTTAAGAGCATTGACTCTTCTTCCAGAGGTCCTGAGTTCAATTCCCAGCAACCACATGGTGGCTCACAACCATCTATAATGAGATCTGGTGCCCTCTTCTGGGGTGCAGGTACACATGCAGGCTGAATACTGTATACATAATAAATAAATTAAAAAAAAAAAGAGGTTCTGTACCTCTGTACCTCCATCTCATGGTTCATATGGAGCTGGGAGTGGCTACCACCCCAATATAGATAAGATCCTATCTCAATAAAGAATAACAAACAATAAACAAAAATAGTTTGCAATGTCTTACGGTCTCTATTTTTGTAATAATATATCCCCCTGTTTATTAGGAGCTGTAAAAGTGGTCATACTCCCCTGTCAGTTTCTCTCCTTTACTAGCTATAGTGTTCAGTAGAGAACATTTTCCTTTCACTGAAGTCAACACTGGAGAGGATGAGTATGTGCCTTTTATTTCCTTTTACAGCCTGGTTTGCCAAGTAATGAGTTCTTTCTTGGTATATTTCAAAAGTGATGAAGGAATAAAAGAATGTGTTTGCTTTTGTTTTATTGTTAATCTTACCAAGGTTGTGTTTTAATATTTTTATGTGTTGGCAACATTTATTCCTGATTAAATTATGTCTCTGACTATGGAAGTGGAAACATCAGTTTGAGTACTTTCTGCAGGACAGTAATTCCTTCTGAAAGCTGCCTTGCTCGAGGTGCATACTAAGCATGTGTGAGCTCTGGGACTGATCTTCAGCACCACATAAACCTAGGATGCTGGCACATGCCCATGTGGAGGAGCCAGGAGTTCAAGATCATCCTTGGGTACATACCAAGTTGAAGGTCACCCTGGGGTATAAGAGATCCTATCACATACACAAAAGTTCCTAAATCTGTGTCAAGGGATATATTCTGTTTCAGACCTTAGTTTTTTTAAAATTGTGTGTGAGTGCGTGCGTATGTGCGTGTATGTGTGTGTGTGTGTGTGTGTGTGTGTGTATACACGCTCCCTTGGAGGCTAGAAGAGGACATTAGATGCCCTGGAGCTGGAGTTCCAGGTGGCTGTGAGCCACCTGGTGTGGGTGTTGGGACTGGAACTCTGATCTTCTATAAGAACACTGTTGAACCCAGCCCTAGACCTCACATCCTTCAGTAGGAATGTTATTTTAGTGACTACAATCTTGGTAGTAAAATAAGTGGTTGTTGTTTACAATGGACAAGGTAAGAAATGTGTCATGAAAGTGTTAATCCATTCTACATATTACCTGGCTTCACAGACCTTACCTCCCCCTCCTGTGCTAAAAACCCTGATTCCAACTCATGTTAGTGTTGTTACAAATTGGCTGTACTTTGCAAAAATTGGCTGTACTTTGCACTGCTCAGAGCCTCGGGATAATCACATAGACTGGTCAACAGTGAGGTTAGTAAATAAGTTTGTCATTTTCCTTCGGTTTTCATGTATCCCCTACAGCAGCGTGTATGTGACCAGACCACCAACCATTTACGTGTGAGGTTCAGTCTTTTCATTTTACTTTATATTTTTAATAATTCTTTTTCTGACTTTGTGGTACTTTATAAATAACAAAGTAACTTTATGCTTGCAAAGTCAAATCTATAAAGCAAAGTATTAATGATGTACTGAGATCTAACATTTCTCCCATTCTCTTTTCCTACAGATAATCATTTAAAAATATGTGTTCTCTTCCTTCTTGTGCCAGGTGTGGTGATGTGCACTAGAGTGTAGTCACACAGATAATCTAATCCCAGCACCCAGAAGGCAGAGGCAGGAGGATCAAGAGTTCCAGGTCAGCCTGGGTTAAGTTTGAGCCTAGTCTGGGTTACATGAAACAAAAAAAACCAAAAAAAGCGACTTATCCTTTTTATGTGAGAATGTGTTTGTGTGCCTCTTCTTTTTCTTTGATAAAGAAGCATATTCTAGAAATACTTGTTTTTCCTTAATAACATGTGACCATCTGAGGCCGAGGTCATGCTCAGTGAGTAAACGTACATGCAGTGCAGCCTGGGGATCTGGGGGATCTGAGTTTGGATGCTGAGTACCCACTGTAGAAGTGGGAAGTACACTCAAGAGCCAATAAAACTTCACAGCCAGCGGCAGGGGCCAGAGAGGATCTCTGAGGACTGACTGGCTACCAGTCAGCCTGACATCAAAATGAGGAACTCCAGGTTCAGTGAGAGACCCTGTCTCAAGTTATTAAAGCAGAGGAATAAAGGGGATACCTACTGGCCATTCCAGCACACATGCCTGTACACACATTTATTTTAGTTGACAATTATCTTTTGGTAGCAAGTGCATATTTGTGATGTAGGTTCTGTTTCAAGGTGCTAAATACAGCAAACACATTTAGGAGTTTTTGCAGGTCTGGGCATGGTGGCACATGCCTGTAATCTTCGCATCCAAGAAGCTGACACAAGAGGAAAGTGAATTCTATCTAGGCTAGCCTGGGCTTCATTGTGAGACTTTGTCTAAAACAAAAAAGCTATCTGTAGATTCTAACTTGTCTATCATGTGCTACATCTGATCTGTCAGGATATAACTAACCCAAAACCCGAGGGCTGGCAGGCTTGGTGCATAGGCCTGTAATCCCAGGATTTGCTTGGGAAACTGAGGCAGGAAAATCACCAGTCCCATGCCAGCCTGGGCTGCATAGAAGCTTGACTCAAAAACAAAACCCAATGAAATACAATGAGCCTGCTGGCTTCTCACACCTCCCTTGTGGTATCCTCTCATCCACACGGCATGCCCTAGGGTTATCACAGTGCCTTCTCCCAACCTCTGCCTGCCACCTGCCCTGGGACCTCCCTGGTGTATTCTCAGCAGCTACACTGTCCTTCAGACTATGTCTAGTTGTGTTACTCCTGCCTTCAAAAGGCCCCTCAAGATCCTCTTTTATGTTGTAAGGGCCAGGTCCCTCCCCACTGACGCTGTCACCGACCTTTTTCCTCTCCCCACTACACTCTAGCCCATGGCTGCTCACTTCAGGGCCTTTGTGCTGCCTACCATGAGCTTCCTTCTAGAATTCTCAGTCCTCACTCACTTCCTTCAAGTCCAGGCTCACTGGTGCCTTCTCAGGGAGCAAATGACATCTCAGCTGTCTGTTCCCAGTCTTACCTACCATCGTGGTCTGGGAAACTTACTCCAGATAACATGGATTGATATTCTCTACCAGGATAGGACTTCCATAAAGGTAGGAACCCTTACTGTGTTAGTTCCCTGAGATGTCCCCACTGCCTGCACAGCATAGATGCTCCTAAGTGTGGGGTGAATGAACAGAAACCACAGACTAGGTGCTGCTAAGTGTGGGGTGAATGAGCGGAAACCACAGACTAGGTGCTGCTAAGTGTGGGGTGAATGAACAGAAACCACAGACTAGGTGCTGCTAAGTGTGGGGTGAATGAACAGAAACCGCAGACTAGGTGCTGCTAAGTGTGGGGTGAATGAGTGGAAACTTTCTGAACTTCAACTGAAAAAAAATTACTAAACCATGGATTCAGAGCCACACTGACTGCATGACCCACAGTAGAACAAGGCTCTCTTCCCATCCACTGGAACATGCCTTCTTCCTCTCCCATGTCTAGTGGCTCTGGAAGTAAGCAATGCCGAGGGACAGTGACCCTTGGCTGCCACCAGACAACTGAAAGGTAATAATAATGGCTTACTGCTTGGTTGTTGTTTACTGTGTTGATATGAGCTCTACAGGGACTCATTAAATCACACCCGTACAACGCAGAAGGGTGGCATGGTTTCCCCATTTTAGAGGTAAACCAATGGTAATTGCCTATGGCTAAACATTTCCTAAGTGACACAGCAGAAGCCAGAGTCCCATGGAGTTCAGCTCTAGGACCCAGGCTTTAACCCAGTGCTGTGCAGGACTTTGGGAGATGGTAGGTATGCTCCTTGTCTGTGGTCTGCAACTCAGTACCCTCTACCACAAGTGGCGACTGAGCACTTGACGTCTGGCTAGTTGCCCTCAATTCCAGTTTAATTACATTTAATTACTGGAGTCTTAACTAATTATATTTAAACAAGAACACATGGCTGCTACACTGGAGCTTTGTAAACATGACTGACAGAGTGGCAAAGAGTTATTCAAGTCTTTACTACAGTTATCATTTAAACCCAAAGGTACAACCTGTTTCCAGAATTTCAAGAAATGCTTGAACCCATGAGCTTAGAGTCCTCTAACAATGTCATCCATAACTCAGGAATTACATGGCTCTAATCTCAGACAATGACACACTGGAAGACTGCTGCCCACTTACATATGCTCCTTTGTGTTGGGAGAAAAGAAGACACAAATTGTTCTGACTTTAGTTTGTCTGTTTTTAAGAGCATAATCATGTAAAATAAAAATTGTTTAATCACCAGAGCCCTGCTGAAACCACCAATTACATTTTTATTGATTTTAAACTAATTTCTTTTTTATTTTAGAAATTAAAAAATATAAATTTATTTTTTAAATAATGGGAAAGACCTTTTCAAATTTTCAACACCCAAAATTAATCACTGGTATATTCTTCCTTGTGTATATAGAAAGTGTGAGTGTGTGTGTGTGTGTGTGTGTGTGTGTGTGTGTGTGTGTGTGTGTGTGTGTAATACAAGTGATAATGAATACATTTTTTACAAAAAAGCACATTAAGACAACTGTCCTGTGTGTGCCTCCAAACACAAGCTCTTCCTTTATTCCTGAGAAGGAGGCAGTATTGTGAACTTGGAATGTATACTTCTAGCATTTTCTAAATAATTCTTTTAAGTGCATATGCATTTGCTAAGAAACCTACCGTGAGTGGGGCTTTATGGCTTCAAGCCTGTAAAACCAACACTTTGAGGTAGGAGAACTGGGAGTTCAGAGTCATCCTTGGCTGTTACAAGTTCAAGGCTAGCTAGCCTGGGCTAAGGGAGATAGATAGATAGATAGATAGATAGATAGATAGATAGATAGATAGATAGATAGATAGATAGATAGATAGATAGATGATTGATAGATAGATAGATAGATAGACAGATAGACAGACAGACAGAAAAAAGAAATTAAAGAATGATGATGTCTTTATTATGTGTGTGAATAGCAACACTATTTTTGTTTTATGTTTCCACTCATTTCTGAGCTCTACATGACTATGCCGCCCCACTCTTTTGTCATGGATATGTAGAGTGTGCCCAGTGCTTTGTACTTCTTATTATGATAAGGAACTATCATATTACTATCCTCCATGCTGTACAGATACTCCTCTGAAAAGATAACTTTAGGACACAGAATGTAATCATCTCCAGTAACACTGGGTTCTAACAACATTCCCAGTCGTGTGCCATTCAGACACCCACCAATGAGTGTGTGAAGCCTTCATGCTGCCTTCCACCAACACCAACAGCTCCTGCTGGCTAAATGCTGACCTATCTAAAAGAGGTGATTTCCATTTATGTTCCCTTAATTACTAATGAGGTTCATTATTCTTTATTGAGCAGATCTTGTGAAATTCTTGAATATGTCACTACTCCTTTTGTGTACTGAGTGGTCTATGTGATTGATCTGTGGGATTCAATGAAATCCACAGTCAGCCCTCTTGTTCACTGGCTATATGACAAATGTTTGCTCCCTATTTGCAGCTGACTTTTAATCTTTTTATGAATTATTTTGTCATGGAGAAGTTTTGTATTTTAGAATTTCATGGTGGCTTCTGAGTCATCTCTCATTCTTGTTGAACTGATTATAAATCTTAGTGGAATCTTCTAGAAGAGATGGAACTAATGTTTGACTTCCTGGTTTGTTGGTTGAGCCATTTCTGAAGGAAAGCTTTCCTTGTGCATATTTATAGCATTTCCTTAAGGAGCAGCATTCATTGTTATGTCATTGTGAAATGTTGTTCTGTGGTGGTAATGATTTTTTGTTATCAAATAATAAAATGTTGACAGTGGTAAGAGCCTTATAATAGGTTCTAAAGCAAGAATTGATTTTGCTTTTCATCGCATGCTCTTTGCAGTTGTTTGTTCATGGCTCTTCCTCTTGGATTGTTTATAAGTTATTGGGATCTGGTATCTATAATTAAACTGAAAATGAATTTCATATGTTTAAAGTATTCTAAATACCATCTCTTTTAAGACTGAAATTTCAGCAGACTAGAATCACTTCACCAACCTTGACCCTCAACTCTACTGCCTGCAAAGTGAAAACAGGCGCGCGCTTCAACTTGTGTGTTGGTTTCCGCATTTTTAAAATGGGCAATTAGTACAGTGCAACCTCATGGGCTTGCTCCAGCAGCTAGAGGCACTCTGACTCCTCAGAGCATCCTGACAGCGCCCCAGGACAGAGTCGACATTGTCTGCCCAGCCAATGTCCTCAGAGTCTCATAAATGAGAAGAAACAAACTTAGTGCTTCCTGGAAAGTATATTTTCATTAAGGTGCAGCTCCCATCACTGATTGGCCTTTTATGCCATCAGTGATTCAGGAAAATAAGCATTACTGGGTAGAGCTTGACCCATACATGACTGTCTTTCACAGACAGATCCCCACTGCATATTTCTAGCCACCCAAGCTCAATGCTTTACAACAGAATAGATGGAAAATGAAGAAAAACTCTGGGGAAGAGTGTGGGGTGTGTGTGTGCACGCGTGCATGTGTGTGTGTGTGTCTGTCTGTCTGTCTGTATGTGTGTATGTGTAGAAAGAGAGTGAGATCTCAGATCCATGGCCCTTCACACATTTGACTGTCCTGCATGACTAGCCGAAGAAGATGTGTTTGGCTTCTCTTCTCCCTCTGGTCTGTGAGCTCTGTGGAAGCACGGGCAGTATATGCATTTAGCCTCAGGTTGGTGACCATTGTTTACTTGTTGCTTCTTAACTGGCAGCTAATAATTGTATAACTAACATATTTGTGATACTATGTAGTAAACCACAGTAACAAATGTATTATTACCTCCTGTGCTTAACTTTTATGGTTTAAAAATATTTTAAATTCACTTTTTATCAGCTTTTAAATATACTCTGCCCTATCATTTCAGTTCTTATTCTGTGAAACAAGCATTGAAAGCAATCCTTCTTGCTGAAATTTTTTTTCATTAAAAACTTTTTTAATTGATTTTTATTGAGCTTTACATTTTTCTCTGCTCCCCTCCCTCAAGGTCCCCATGCTCCCAATTTACTCAGGAGACCTTGTCTTTTTCTACTTCCCATGTAGATTAGATCTATGTAAGTCTCTCTTTGTGTCCTCATTGTTGTCTAAATTGTCTGGGATTGTGGTTTGTAGGCTGGTTTTCTTTGCTTTATGTTTAAAAACCACCTATGAGTGAATATATGTGATAATTGTCTTTCTGTGTCTGGGTTACCTCACTCAAAATAATGTTTTCTAGCTCCATCCATTTTCCTGCGAAATTCAAGATGTCATTTTTTTTTCTGCTATGTAGTACTCCATTGTGTAAAAGTACCACATTCCTTATCCATTCTTTGGTCGAGGGGCATTTAGGTTGATTCCAGGTTCTGGCTATGACAAACAATGCTGCTGTGAACATAGTTGAGCACATGTCCTTGTGGCACAATTGAGCATCCTTTGGATATATACCCAAAAGTGGTATATATACCAAAAGTGGTAAGGTTGTTTCCTAATTTTATGAGAAATCACCACACTGACACCCAAAGGGGATGCACCAGCTTGCATTCCCACCAGCAATGCAGAAGTATTCCCTTTTCCCCACAACCTCTACAACATAAGTTGTCATTAGTGTTTTTGATCTTGGCCATTCTTACAGGTGTAAGATAGAATCTCAGAGTTATTTTGATTTGCATTTCTCTGATGACTAAGGATGTTGAACATTTCCTAAAGTGTCTTTCAACCATTTTAGATTACTCTGCTGAGAGTTCTCTGTTTAGATCTGTACTCCATTTTTTTTATTGGATTGTGTGTTCTTTTGATGACCAATTTCTTGAGTTCTTTGTATATTTTGGAGATCAGACCTGTCTGATGTGGGGTTAGTGAAGATCTTTTTCCATTCTGTAGGCTATTGTTTTGTCTTGTTTACTGTGTCCTTTGCTTTACAGAAGCTTTTCAGTTTCAGGAGGTCCCATTTATTAATTGTTTCTCTCAGTGTCTGTGCTGCTGGGGTTATATTTAGGAAGTGGTCTCCAGTGCCAATGCGTTCAAGTGTATTTCCCACTTTCTCTTCTATAAGGTTCAGTGTCGCTGGCTTTATGTTGAGGTCTTTGATCCATTTGGACTTGAGTTTTGTGCATGGTGATAGATATGGGTCTATTTTCATTCTTCTACATGTTGATATCCTGCTGAAATTTTGTACCTTGTGCTCAATACTTCCCTTTGTCTCCACTCCACTACTCTGGTCTCCGGCTCCCACCATTTTGCTGTACTTCTGAGTTCAGTTTTTGGATGCTCATGAACAAGATCACATAGTACTTGCTTTTCTCTGCTTCATTTATCCCACTTGACACAATTTCTTCTAGGTTCATCCTTCAGTCACAGATGACAGGATTTCTTCCTTTAAAGGCCAAATCTAGTCTATTATACATGTGTACGTTCTCCTTGTCCACTCACTTGTTGACCGACACAGGTTGCTTCTGTACCTTTGGTTCTTGTGGACAGTGCTGCGGTGGACATAGGAGTGTGAATATCTCTTCAGTATACTGATTTCCATTCCTTAACAAAGAAATGGAGTTGCTGGATTGTTCAGTGTTATTTTCCACAATGACTGTACTAATTCACATTCACACCCTAGTAGTGGGCAGAGGTTCCTTTTATTACAACCTCACTACAGTTGTGACCTTTCTTTGTGTTGTAACCATTTAGAGAAAGGGGCCCCTTAGCTGTTACCAAGCATCTTGTCATTTGTTTTGCACAGTTCCTGGCTGGAGGGTGTGGGTAAAAGGGCCAACTGAAACAGGAAAACCAACCAATCCCTGAGCACCCTGACTCTGAACTCAGAGCCAGTGAAAGAAACATGCCCTGGATCTGAGACCTGAGGCAGGAAAAGAAACACCTTTAGCCCTGAACCCAGAACCAAAGAAACACATCCTAACTCTGAAACCAGTGCCAAAGAAACACACTTTGTCTCTAGAATCAGAGCCAGTGAAAGAAATATGCCCTGGCCCTAGGATTAGAGCCAAAAGGCTAAATAAAAAGGACCAGTGAGAGAAACACAGTTTGGCTCTGAAATCAGAGCCATCTCTGTCCTTGACCAACTAAACTAACCAACCCCTGAGCAAGGAAAGCTAACCCCATCCCTCTTCTCCCTGGGAACACCCTGCCCCTAAGAAGCCCTGTGTAAACCACTCTGCCATTCAGTTAGTTGGAGGCTATCTTTCACCACTCTGGCAGAGGCGGCCACTCTGCTAGACTCCTCCTTCCCAAATAAATCTCTTTCTGAAAAGAGTCTTTGAGTGAAAACCTTCATTTGCCGGCACAGAGTAGAAGAACCTGGCTGGGACATTCTTTAGGGGACTGAGCTGAAAAACCTTGCTTAGATGCTCCCTTAGGGGGGTGAACAAGACCAAGCAGAACAGAAGAACCTTGCTGGGATGCTCTCTTAGTGGGGCTGAGCAAGGCTGAGCAAAAACGTTTAACAGCTTTTTGCCAGAACCAGAGGAGATTACTACGGTTCTGCAGGGGCTTCCCCTTTAGCAGAGTGTTAGCAAAAGAAGTCACATCTTGGGCCAGATAAGAAACAAATAGCTCTGCTAGGACATTCCCTTTAGGGAACAGAGCAGAGCTCAGGTGTGGCCGCTATCCAGAAGAGCAAGATTGCTATATACTGCAGGGAGACCATCCCCCACCACACGCCATCTTTAGGTAGCCTGGCTTCCCAGCAAGTCAGGATGCTTTCCCCCTCCCCCCACCCCAGGGGCTAAGCTGTCCTATTGCAGCTCCAGGCTACAGGGCTGTCCTATTGTGGCTCTACTCCTCCAGAGCTGTCCTGTTGCAGCTCTAGGTAGCCTGGCTTCCTGATAAGTCAGGATATCTTTGCAGCTCCAGAGCTGTAACACTCACACTCCCCTACAGATGGTTCCTGAGCCTTGTGTGAGGCTTCCTTTATGCCAGTTCAGTCGGCACTGGACAAGTGTCAGAGGCAGGGAGACTTCCTCCCAACTTGCACTTCTATTTTTTCAACACTGATGAAAAAGCCATCATTCAAGACAGGACAGTTAACACCTAAAGTAATACAAAAGGTGAATGGTGGTAATGGAGTCTTCCACAAAATTACGCTGACCATCACAGCTGCGTGAGAACTAAGACCAGCACACACACTACAGGGCCCAAACCACGTTTTTCTGGTCTTGATCGTCACTCTTGAACAAACACACTGTCCCCCAGCTCCACTCCTATGCACTGTGGCTGAGCTGAAAGCATTGCCCATGAGACAGCCACTCATCGATTCTCCTGGCCACAAAATCCACCTGGCCTGCCTAACAATAGCTTTCAAGCCTAGCATGTGGAAGGCCTGCCATTGGGGCTGGCTGCCTGTGTGGGCAGGGTACAGCCTGTTCTCCACCTGTGCCTGGCTGTGCGTCCTGTTTACTCACCATCTTTGAACTACCAGGACCTCAGCCTTTAGTGTGTGAGTGTGTGTGGATGCTTCCCCAGAGAGACTCCCTCTGCCCTGGCACCTCTTTACAATCCTGGGTAACATGAGGCCTTTCTGTTAAAGGAAGGCCATGGCCAATTTTCCATAAGAGCTTAAAGTTGAGAAAACCTTCCCGAAGAGAGAAATAACAGAGCCAGGGCCAGGGCTGTATTCTTCCTCACAGTATTTACTGCCCCCACCCCCCAGCCCTGCTGTCTTGTCATACCCAGTCAGGAAGGAACTAGTCACTTAAGCAAGTTAACAGTACTTCAGATCTCAAGAACCTCCATTTTCATTCTTAACCGTGTCTTTTTAAATGAATAATACAGTGACCTTCAGCTTTGTCCTCCATTATGGGAGGTTGATTCACAGAAAATGCTATACTTTCTTAAATTAAGGCAGCTGCTGTCTGTATTCTGTTCAGCTCTAGCATTAGCGTTGTCCCAAGTGTGACATTTATGCTCTTTCGTTTCTTCCTTATAAATAAATATCAAAGGAGGAAGGCCAGTGTGAACTCCACAAGGAATAATAAACTACAATAATACGCCATTGATTTTTGTGCATGAGGTCTAAGTGTGTTTTTATGATTGTGTATGTTTATAGCTTTTCACACAAGTGACATGAATTCTGGGCAATTAAAAAGGACATGAATTTCAAGGCATTTAGGAAGAAAATCTGCTCTTAACGCTGTGCATTTTAGCAAGTTGGAACTGATGAAAACTGTAGATTTCAGATCTCCGCCTTAAGAAACGAGAGTTATTGCTATTTCGTATTGTTTTGCAATATGATTACTCTGAGACTATATTTGGGGACTTTATTTTGGCTGCTAACAGAGATATAACAATTTAATCAGGAGCAGATAAAAAGTCATTTACCCATTGTGTATCCTCCTGTGAGTTCCCTCCCACAGAGGTCCCCAGGCTTCAGCTTGAGTACTGTGAGGTGGAGAGAGGGGGGCGTGCCCCCCTCCCCACTCCCGGAAGTTGGAGGTACCTGTGAGCCCTGCAGAGTTGCCAAGGACTGTGCAGAGGGGCGTCACATACCAGCAGCCTTCCAAAGATGACTTTGGGACAGTCATTGTTGTTAGGAATTCAGTGAGGTAATGCCTGTACCACTGGGCATTCTCTGTCCTTTCTGTCCTTCTTGGAGCACTCTTCTGTTCCCTTCAACTCTCTTGGTGTGTGATTTCCAATTATTCAATAATAAATAAATACCAACCCTTGAAAAATACCTAAAGCATTACAGAGGACTTAGACACTTAGGCTCCTCCCCAAAACAAATGCCTATTCCTCTCCCATCTCCACTATCCTTCAGCCTTTCAGTGACTGTGTCCTCAGACACAGTGTGAAAATCAATAGCAACTAGCTAGAACTCTTCTTAAAAGGTTCTGCCCCCTTTATCTGAATACTCTTTGTGTGTCTTTCTGCAGCTGGCTTTCTTCATCCCTTGCATGATAATCTGCCCATATCCACTTCATCTGTATTAATTCTTATGGTGTGCCTGTGCTGTAGTTTGCTTAACTTTTCTCCCACTTCAGGGCGTTTGCTTTCCCAGTTTTCTGCTGTTAGGAACCCCTGAAGTCTGTGACTTCCTTGGACTCAGGAGTGTTTCTCTAGGTGTGTACCCATTGGTGGAATTGCTGGGCTATAGAACATGCATATTTTACAAGAAAGTGACAGCTATGTTAAACTTCTCTCCAAAATGGAGGTTTTCCTCTATATTCCCATCTGCAGGGAATACAATTCCCACCTGTTTCTCGGCATCCTCACCAACTCTTGATATTACTAGACACTAAAATGTCTATTCCTTTCATAGGTGCCTGACAGCATCTCATTGCTTTTAGTATACATTTCTCTATTTCGAAGGAGACTGAACCACTTTTCATGTTTATTGGCTGTTGGTATTTCCTTCCTGCGGTGTGACTGTTCACTTTGCCCATTTTTCTATTGGGATGTTTGCCCTATGTTGTGTGTGTGTGTGTGTGTGTGTGTGTGTGTGTGTGTGTGTGTGTGTGTGTGTGTGTGTGTGTGTGTGTGTGTTGCAGCATATCTGGGATGCCTGTGTGGAGTGGTGTGGGGGGTGTTGTATTTGTGTTGTGTATACACTGCATTGTAATCCCATGTCTGCTGGGCATGTCCTAACCTCAGATCATATATTGTGTTTTAAATTCATTTATGGTATCTTTTGCCCCCATTGTGTTTGACCTAGGTTTATTCTTCCCATTCTTATTCCTTTACCTGAATTGCCTTGTGAACCCATATGGCACAGTGATCATTTCATGAGTAGCATACATGGGTGATGGTTCCAAATGGCTGTGTTCATTTGAAGCTTAGAGCTGAGACTATGCAGTGACTGGGTGCTGGGAGCATCTCATGCAGACGTGGAACAGATCTGTCACCAACATTCATTTCCTCAGCGCCATGGTAGAACAACCTGGGCATTGTGTTAGACTTCCGCTGTTGTGACAGGTAATAACTAATATAAAAAATGGAAGGGAGGAATGTTCCTTTTTCTCATTATTTCAGAGAACTCAATCCATAGTCTTAGCTCCTTTAGTGAGGCAGAACATGGTGACCAAAGGCACATGTGGAAGAAAACAGCTCAAGAGTGAAGAAGGTATCAGTCTGGCACCTTCTAAGGGTCACCCCCTGTGACCTACTTCTTTCAGTTAGGATCTCTCCTCCTAATATTTCCAGAATTTTCTCAACCACCACCACCAGCTGGAGACCAGGTGAGGAGTACATTTCATATTCAAGCTATAAGAAGTGTCAAACTCCTCTCTTGACAGTGTATCTCGGTTGCAGACTGGACGTCTGTATGTAGAAAGGGTATACAGAAATGGTACATGCAGTCATTATACACAGGAGGTGTGTGTGAGAGAGAGAGAGGGGAGAGAGAGAGAGATTGGGAAGGAAAAACCTAGCTCAGCAATTTCCCTGCTGTCTACTTTTCAGAAATTGCTTCCACACTCCCAGGGCTGTATTCCAGGTTTTATTGTGCACTTTAAATTGGGATATATCTCAGCAGTTGCATTTAATTGGGTGATTATTAAAAACCATGAGCAAGTTCAGTTCTCACCTAGAAAATGCTCAGGTGTCCAGCTTGAGTCAGACCACGCTTCCCTCAGTTTCAGTGTCCTGTCGGGAGCTTCACGGTAGAGAGTGAGCATAGACAGAGCTGTGGGTGGACCTGTCCCCACAGGACAGGGCTTGGAAACCACCTTAGCAAGGGCTGCTGGCAATGACCCCACCCCCACTCCACATGTGCACACTGCTAGCGTTTGCTCTGGGGTCCCTAAATTTTCTACTTCTAATCCTAAATTCACCGAAAGGATAAGTTTAACCCTTATCATTGCCACAACAGAAAGCAGTTTCACAGTGGGCACAGAAGTGCACACAATTACAAGGGTATGGGATACTCTGCCCTAACCTGAGGTCTGAGCAAGGGACCTTGTTTCACAGCAATATTGAGTAACAGAAGGGCTCAGAAGAGAACTGAAAGAGGAGTCACTTGCTTCCTGTCGGACTCGGCTGCATCACCTAAAGCCAGTTTGGGAATGTACTCTCCCACACCTCAGAGTACATGGCAGGGACAGTGGATGGAATATCTGTGGTTTAGGAGTGAGTGTGGACATTCTACTTCCACTCACTGTTTGCCTGGCAATTCTGACATCAAGTTGTATCTTCCCTCATCAGCTTTTCATCACTCATTCTGCAGCAGCGAGAAAGGTAGAATGACTTTAGCGTATGTTTTCAGAGGTTCTAGTCCATGGTCAGCAGGTTGTACTGCCTTCTGCCCTGTGATGAGGTGAACATTTTAGCTGGACACATGGTCCAGCTAATTGACTCATCTCCTGGCATCAGGGAAGGGCAGTGGAATCCATCTATGTTTGGATTATAGCTGACCACAAGCACAACTGTGTAATTTAGGCTGCCTGGACATGTGAAAAGTGCAGCATCCATTCAGTTTGCTTTGGGCTTTCATGGCAACATGTACCCATTGTATCTTTAAAGAATTTTAAAGTTACTTCCAACAGGTGATATAAGCATGGTTTTTAATTATTGGCTTATGCCCAGCCCCATCTTCTTGTCTTCTGGTCACAATCCAAAAGGCAGGCAGTTTTGTTTGTTTGTTTGTTTGTTTGTTTTTAACATAATTTCTTTATTGAATCTTTGGGAATTTCACATCATGCACCCCAATTCCGCTCACCTCCCAGTACCTCCATATCCTCTCCTCCCCTTTGCAGCATCCCCCCCAACAAAAATTTTTTTAAAAAAAATAACAAGCAAACAGATGAACACAAAGAAAAAAAAAACAAAACAAAACAAACAAAAGCAGTTTGTTCCTCCATCTTTCTCACCTCTCCAGCACCTCTTCATTCATTCATCCCCTGACACAGTATACTCTCTTGTCCAATCAGCTTTACTTGTAAACGTTCATTGCAACTAGCCTGGTTCAAGGCCTCTGGTTTCTGGTACACCGTAATCACTGGATCCTCACGAGAACTCCTCTCATGTGTCTTGCAGCCATCCCAAGTCATGGAGGTCCTGTGGTTATGGTTCCACAGGACCAGTCCCTTCACAAGCCCCAGCAGGTTCTAGATGGGGCAGATGTTAGGGTGGACAACCTCAGGCCCAGCTGCAGGCATGGGTGGTAGCTGAACTGGTCATTCCAGGCCACTAGGGCCACCCCTGCTCAGGTGAGAGGCGGAGGCAGCTCCTCCATGCCCACGCGAAGGCAGTTTTAACCCGGTTCTATGTGCATAGCTTCAGGTTTTTAGCTGTGCACATCTAAATAAAATGCTTAGATTTTTATTTGGTAGTTTTCTACCTTTAAATGTCCTGCAGCATTTTCCCATGTCGGATGGGAAATTAAACAGTGCCATCGCTTCTTGCATCCTTCTCCACCACTGTTTTTCCTATAGAGACATCTTGATACCACTGCCGTGCTCAGCCCTTTGTGAGTGATGTATTTGTTCTTGGATGAGGGGACTCTGGAGATCCTCTGTGCATTTCTATGGCTCAGAAATTTCATAATGACATGTAAATTTTCATACCTAACTCCTTTTTGGGGTGTTTTAAAAAATAACCTTTTTCAATAAGTTCTTGGTATCTATTGATATGCTAGAAGCAGGGGAAGGCCCCACTGTCTTCTCACAGGTGTTTTTTCTGTCTGGAAATCTGCATTATTATTTTTTTGTACCTTAAAGATTAACTCTTTCACTGCTTTTCGGTAAATTGGTGATGACATACCTTGCTGGGACTCCCTTTCAATCTGTTGTGCTTCATGAATATGTGATTTTACTATCTGGTCACAATTGGAATTTTAGGCTATTATTTTTAAACCTCAAGGAGTTACCTCATAGCCCATGCTGCTCTCTGATTTATAAAATCCTCTTCCCCTTGTCTTTTGTTGTTGATGCTTTCTATAACCAGTCTGTGAGTTCACTGATGTTTCCTTCTGTAATCGCCAGTGTAATTTTTTATATATATATTAGATGTTATAGTCTTCATCTATAGTGATTCAGTTTGGGTCTTTTGAAATGTGTGTCTGTCTGTGTCTGTGTATATGCTGTGTGTATCTGTGTTCCTGTGTGTGTGTGTGTTCTTAACGTTCTGAGCATGTAGAATGCAGTTAAAGCCTCTGAGTGCTCACTGTGATGACTTGGGGTCCATTTGATTCATTGCTCTTGTGCGTCCTCCCTTCTCCTTCCTCGCTTTGCACAGTAATTGTTCCAGTGAGTACTAAGGACTGTTGTCTGTGTTCTGTTTTGTTTTTGAAGACATCACTGCTTATGGAAGTGCTGTTAATGCTTAGTTCACCACTGTAATTCTTGATCTAAGCTCCTAGTCTCTAAGTGGACTTCTCGAGGAGCAGAAAACACATCTGGCTAATTTGGGGATCACTAGAGTGCTGGATTGGAGCTCTGTAGATATATGTTGAGTGGTGCCACCTTATTGGTAATGGAGACTACAGGTAAATGTGTGTTTCTGAAATATTCGCAGGGAAAGGCAGTTCGCCCTATAGGACATCTTCCTTTCAAGCTGTAGCTCTTCGGGAGCTGTTAACATTAGCGCCTGCCCTGCCTTTGTGGCAGGGAACACTTCACAAGAATGCTGTCACGCCTTGTTCTATTAGGATCAGTCTAAAAGTCACTCGGGGGAGTTTATTCTTGGTGATTTGTCCTGGTTGTTTTCTAATCTGATCTCAATGTGAAAATTATTGTGGAATGATGGAAAAAACGTCTTTCCAGCCATCTATCCTTTTGTTTAATTTTTGTGCAGTTTAGTTCTCAAAAGGGCCCTTAACCCAGTGTATAATTATGAAGACAATGGATGCATTTTAAGGTTGAGTTTCTTCACTATTTTTTCTTTCTCAAAGCATACAGAATTGTATCATATATTGACTTTATCTTTCAAAGATTCAGAAACTGAGAAATTAGAAAGTCAAAATATGTCCCACCCCTGGCTTAGAAAGGCTACATCACAGTGAGTCCAGTACCATGGAGCCTGGCTACCCAGAGCGCAGCCATTCTCCTGCCAGCTGTGTGCTCGTAGGCAAGAAACTCCAGCTCTTCAAGCCTAGTTGTCCTGTTCATAAAGTGCTGTCGTAATGGCATCTCCTCGGGTTGTTGGGCTGTAAGCCTGGATGTTAGGAAATGCTGTGACCCCTCTTCTCTCGCGGGCACTGTGAAAGCTTTGCTGTGAGCTCGGAATGTGGGCAGATAAAATAAAAATAAGGTCTTGCTCCATCTTTCAGCATTTTATCCAGTCTACCATTTCCAAGGAGGAAAACCCATTTATAAACAGTCACTGTATTAGTGACAGTGCTAGTATGGTGTAGTTTTAGAAACCAGTTGAGTGCTGAGGGAAATGAAGCCTTCCTGGCTGCCTTCGGGTCCTCCATGCAGCAGTGGCATCAGCTGCACGCTGATGCTGGGTCACAGTCAGCAAATGTCTGTACTGGGATCTCACTTTTAGTCAAATCCTATAGTTTTCTTCCATTCAACCTTAGATTCTGCCTCTCCCCACTGCCAAGGAACTGCTAGGGAGCTTGCTTCGAAACAATCATTTCGTGGGACAGCTTGCAGCCTTACTGAATTTCTTTCGAACTTAACATCCCCATTTTCTGTAGTATTTAGTTTCACAGACATCCGAGGTATATAGATTATTCTCAAGTCATTAGAGACGCACTTGATTTACTATTCCTTTTCGATTTTTCAGGCTGCCTGTTTCATTATTAGTGTTTGGACATTTTTCCATTTAGCATCATCTGCCTGGGTCGTTGTCATTCTCACATCTCATGGCTCAGCTATTAAGAGCGTAAGCCACTGAAACGGTTTAATCAGCAGTGCATGGTTGGCTGTGTTTTGTACATAGAAGACTTGGCTAATGGGCTTTTGAACTTTATGTTGACTTATTTTTTAATTTAGTCATTGTGCCAGCTAGCTTTATGTCAACTTGACACAAGTTAGAGTCATCTGGAAAGAGGGAACCTCAGTTGAGAAAGTATCCACAACAAATTGGTCTGTGGATAAGCCTTTGGTGCATTTTATTGATTGATGTTTGGTATGAGAGGGCCCAGCTCGCTGTGTGCCACCCCAGGGCAGGTAGTTCCTGGTTGTATATGAAAGCAGAGCGAGCAAGCCATGGTAAGGAAGCCAGTAAGCAGCACTCCTCCATGCTTTCTGCTTCCATTGCTGCTCCAGATTCCTGCCTTGTGTTTTTGCTCTGACTTTTCTTCATGATGGACTGTAGCTGGGACAGGTAAGGTCTTTTATTCCCCAAGTTGCTTTTGGTTATGGATTTTATCACAGCAATGGAAACCCTAAGTGTGCCGTTAACTTGGGCTGCCTGATGCTGTCCTTGGGAGACTTTTATGCAGTGTCACGTCCTAGTTGTATGTCTGTTTCTAGCTGGGTTTGTCAGATTCACAGGGAGATGAGGCACATGAGTCCAAAATCCAAATCTCATCATTACCATTAGACTTACTCTCAATCTAAACCAGTCCTGGGCTAAATCAGGAGATTGGCAAGTGTCAAAAGGGCATCGGAGAATACCCCACCTCTCGCTCTGGAGAATCAGCACCCTGCAGGTGTGCATGGCAGTGGTTCTGTGGGCATCTGAAGAGGTGGCTTCAGTTGTGCAGGCCACACTCCACCAAACAGCAGCCTGAGTAATAAAAACTACTTGTTGTGAGATTGAAGATTAAATAAAAGTACACTGTGAACGGTCACAATTTCTAAACAAATCTCCCTGACTGATTGGGACCTGACATTGCCAGAGCTGCTGCTATTACTGAACATGTGGGAAAAACAAGCCCAGACAAGCCGCTGAGGTTCTGGAGTGCTTGCTTTAGAGTTGCCAGTTCTCTCCACAGTTTGATGGGCGGGCGCAGGTAAGCTGCTCTTAAGCTGTGCCCCACCATGTCACCTAACAGCCCCTGCTGTACTCAAGCCACAGCAATTCTCTGGTATTTAGCAAAACAAAGGGTCTTTTAGCCATGTGTAGTGGTGGATTTTTTCTGGCTCTTCAGACATTATCTCTTATAAGTCCTTAGCTGTAAGAAGTGGGGAAAGAACATTTCTTTTAAATTTAGCAAGAAACATTTCTGTGCATATGTGCTCTGCCACATCTACACTTAGGTGGTAATAGAAATACCATGGAAAAGCAAACCATAGGCTTTTAGCACCATGGGCCTGGGCTTCCTTCTCTCGTCCCTCCTGGGGAGATGGTTAGGAGAACGAGGGACGTCTTCAGTCTGAGTTGATAAGCTTGCTTGCAGTAAAATGTCAGTTCTTTTTTAGGCTCAGTATCACACTATAATAAATGTGAGTGTAAGCAATTGTGTGCGTGCTTTCTAAGCACTGCTTCCATCTATGATCATCCGCATTATTTTACTTCGTAAATGCCAGTAAAAGCTGATGAGGAGGCAGCGCCATTTGCGTGTTGTGCATTACTCAGTGTGGAGTCCAGCAGGCTTGCTCAGTGGCCAGAGACAAACAGATTCAATCTCCTAGATCCCACAGTGACTCTTCCCCAGACTAAAAGAGCAAATGTCTTTAAAATGGGTATGAGATAAGAATTCAACAGCCTTGCTACCACAGGCTGTGCATGCCTGGGGAAGTTAGTGTCTTTGCCGTTCTAATATAGGCTCTTGTTTTAGGATGTTGCTCCTTTAGGATGGTATAACTGAGAACCATATCAATTAAGACATACCCAACCAATTATGACTGTAACTATTCAGCCACAAATAAAGCTGCACTTCCGGGTTCTAGAGCCATGCACATGCAGACAAGCCCTCAGGCAGAAGTGCCTGAATTTTAAAGCCCCCTCCCACGACCCACGTGCGCGCATGCATGGTTACATCCATGAATGACTCAGCCTTGCACACACATGAGCCCTGTCACCTCCGTATGACGTAGTCATGCCAACCCCCTATGTGCATGTGCTAGGTAGGTTTTAAAAGCTGGACGCTCCATCTTTCTCTCTCTCTGCACACTGATTCCCCAGGCCTGTACACGCCCCCTCTAATGAACTCCTAAGCGGGTTTGTTGCATGTTTTATGGTTCCTTCTTAATCATGCCAGGTAATTTCAATGACAGGATATATGGTTTTAAAAACATTGATTATCAAGAAATTGTCGTGGAAGAAAGATAATGCAGAAATAAATAATGGGCATGGGGAGCTGAGGAAGCCCTGAATGAATGTGTTGTTGACAAGAGCACAACCATGTCAAGGAACTGATGCCTCAGACCCCTTGGGAACAGACAAAACCTTCCTTGAGGTGAGGCTCAAAGAAAACCTTCCTCTGATCTGAATTCAGATGTTGGCAGTGTGTGCAGCAACTAGCCGCCACAGCTTCTTCCTCCACTGTGAATGCAGCCCGAGACTCCTCCTCTGGAGACCTCCAGCTGAGATGAGCTAGCTCCTCCCACTCTGCCACATGTAGCGGATGCAGTGAGGCTAGCGGTTACTGTGTAATCTGTGCTGCTCCAACAGAGCTCGGCCTGTCTGATTCCAGCTTGGCTGAGTCTGTGTCTGGGCATCTGTCCTTTTTTCATTTCCTTGCCACCACCCCCCAGCCAGATTTCCAGGACCAAGCCATGCAGGACACAGATGGTGGGTTCTGGTCACCTGGGCTCGAATCCCAACTCTACTTCTCCAGTGGTACCAGGCTAGTCACTCAACATCTCTCTGCCCCAGCCTCATCTGTAATGAGGAAAACCAAGACCTCCCCACAGGCTTGTTAAGAGAGTCCATGCATATGAAAACAACACATATTCTACATGAAATAAATACCAACTTGTAGAATTTTTATATTTTAGGCATTGAGAAAATATTTTTACAACTGAAATATCAAAAGAGGTGGAGACACTGAGAAATTTTTTGGCTTTAAAAGGTGAATTCCAGTATAGAATGTGGCCCATCTGACAATCAGATGCCATGACACTAGAATGCTCCCATTCAGACATATGCACTTCTGATTCGCCTGGGAAAATGCTTAAAGGTACCAAGAGTTTTGATGTGTGTGTATGTGTGTTTTATTATAATAAATTAAATCCTCATTCCTTTCTTCCTGTCTCTGTCAGTGTGCTGCTTTCTCTTATGCTATGGTCTGTAAATGTATTTCTCTTCCTAATTTGGCTCTGTTTTTAGATCTAGCTGCGAATTCTTTATTCTCTCACATAGACATATGATAGTGGGGGAGGAGAGCATGCATATTTCCTAAATTTTCGCAAGAAATCTGTCTTGCTGTCTCCAGAGAGCGGAAATTTAGCAAGGAGCACCCAGTAGTCTCAACTCCCTTCAAACTGTATTCAGTACCATGTTCAATATGCCACACGCACCAATCAGACATTTGTCATGAGCACAGTGAAGGCTTCAAAGGTGCAAGATGGGATGGACTAGTATGTGCAGAGGGAATCCCACATCTTGGGAATCTTTGGGCACCATCTTTTTTGTGACCTCCCCACATTCACTGCATTTTTGTCATGCAGGCTCTGGAACCCTCTGTCCATAGCGTGGCTAAACGGCCCTAGGAATTGCATTTCTGCAGGCAGCCCTAGCCAGCCACCGCCACGAAGGTGAGTATAAATCCCAGCTCCTTTGCTGTGGGGCTATAGCATTCTGGAGAATGCAGTTTGAAGTTGCCCAGAGTTCTCTCTGTGACCCAGCAGCAGGCTTCAGTGCGTGGCTGATGTAAAGAGATCCCCTTTGCTGCCTAGCCACCACCTCCTGTCCTTGTCTCTCTTCTCATCCCCAGCACCTTCCACATCTCAACCAACAACTCACTGCCAAGTGCCTGGTTCTGGGTCTTTTGGGGGGTCTTCCAACCCAAGATGATTTGTACACTTTTCCAAGGCAGAAGTCTAAATTTAGTTTTGCCAAAATCACTGTGCACCCTGAGTTAACAAAACACATTTTGGCAAATACCTGGGCAAACATTTGGAGCTAAGCTCATGGCGAATGCATACCTATTAGAATGTCGCCCTTTGAGGAGCGGATTAGGGCCATGGCCACGTGTTCCCTTCCTCATTCCTCCTCCTACAGTATAGCATGGCCAGTTAGTATTAGAGCACACTGTGCTCACTGTGAACGTGTGCTTCTGAGCATGGATAGGCCCCAAGTGACTGCTCCTACCTGCTTTATTTCTTCTGGGTGGGTGGACAGGTGGGTAATTGGTTGGTTGGCTGGTCGGTTGGTTTGGTTTCTTAAGACAGGGGCTCACTCTGTAGTCCAGTCCAATGTGGTCTGGACTACATTGTATAGTTCAGGTGAACCTCAGACTCATAGATGTCTCCTTCCTCAGGCCACCTGAGTGCTGGGATTCCAAGTGTGAGCCCCCATACTGAGCCTTCTCTTCTATTTACAGACCTCCCAGATAGAAGCTGTTTTCTAGCACCAGCCCAAGTAAGCCAGCCACCATTCCAGTCTGAGAAACCCTGTCCTCCCGTGTTTCCTACTAGTGGGGAAACTCAGTTCTACCTTAAATTACCTTAAGAAAATAAGCATGCTCCTTGTAGTCCTTCCAGCACACCAGTCTGTCCCTTGGCAGTCTGAGGCCCAAATGACACATCCAGCTAGGCCACTGTCCTTTCTATATCTCCTTCCTTGCTTCATGTCATCATCTCTGGTTGCTCAAACACAGTACACCAACGGAAGCTATGTGACTCTGTTTCAGAGCAGATTAGCTTTGGGGAAAAATGCAATCCTGGCAGAAGACAATTAATTCATTTGATTCCACACACATGGTGCCCTTTCTACCTCACTTATAGGCAATTCCTCAAGAGTGGCTTGTTTTTGTTTTTAAACACACACAGTCTTTGGGCTGTATAGCAGTTTGTGCTCAGCAACAAGAACCCAGACAAAGAAGCCATGGCAATGTTCTTATTTACAGAGGTTGCTGTATGAGAAATTAATGCCTGCTGTTGCTCAGTAATTAGGAAAATTTAGGGCCCTAGTGCTCCAACATCTTCCATTTAAGGTTGTATGTTATCTGTGTTTTCATGAGAATTTGTTGGATTTCTGTCATTAATAACAGGCATAAACCCAGCAAACAGCAAGACATGCGTTACATTTAATCAATTTGCTATTTGTATTCATTATGCATGTCCTCCATTTTGAGTCATGAAAAATTGAAAGGCCATTGCAAATAGAAAGAGGATCATGGATTACAAATGATGTAACAAGAGCAGAAGTGCCATTAATTGGTCAGTTGTGCTTGTCAGCCCATTTAAAGTGATTAAGGCAGAAAAATTAGAAAGGACATGAATGTGCTTGGGAGCAGGAGCCCAGGAACACTGGGGACCCCTTCAGTCCTCAGTGCCCAGAAGAATACAACAGAACCAAATGGTGTTTATTCCAATTTCATTCAACAAATAATGGATGAGCACCTTCCATGTGCCTTAGGCTGTGGTGAATCCAGCAGAAAGCAATGTAAATGCAGCCTGTGACCTCAGGGTGACATTCCAGTGTGTTCAGAACAGATGGATGTACAGTGCAATCCCCATAGTGTAAGCCACAAAACCCAACAGGAGGCACAAAGGGGAGCACAAAGTGATAGCCTTGGGAGAAGGGTGTCTGGAAAGTAAAGGGAGGTTAAAATAAAGGATGCGAAGGTTTGCGTCCATCATCCCAGTCTCCTTCCACCATTCAAGAAGGAAGGAGAATTTCTGTATTGATAGTTCCTGAGATATGAGATGGCATTACTCAGGATCTCAGATTTCACAGTGGTGAGGAAGGGAAGCATGAGGCAGGTTTAATCTTTGCTTGGGCTGGTGTATGACCCCACCCTCCCTCATGCAGCAGTAGTGGCCCACAGCGTGGCCAACCACATCACCACGAATGCACATGGGTGTTCTGAACTTTCTGGACCCAAGCTTTCAATAAATCCCATAAGATACTCAACACTTTCCTAAAAGTAGTCTCTGTGTGGGAGAGCTCGCCCCAGTGTTAGGCTAATGAAGTTTTCTGAGCGTAAGTAAGACAGGCCAGGAGTCCTATAGGTTGAGTATACTAAAGGCATTCTTGGGACATTCTTAATCTACGCTGTTTTATTGGGATGTAACTCCATCACAGACTGACATAGGAGGCTTTGTTTTTGTTTTGTTTACTTATGGGATTAGGTGAAACATAACCCAATGGATGGCTCCCAAGACAAGAAATCTCACCCTATCAATTTTCTTGTGTGGACCTTCTGTGGTAGCAGTTTGGTTCAGGTAAACTGGTGGCTGCTTTTGCCACTATAACTATGTCCTTCCACACTCAACCAGGGTATACAGGTGAGAGGGGCTGGCTTTTGTTTCTCGATCACACTACCCTTTCCTCAGCTTTTGGGTTGTCCCACCTTCAGGCTTGCCTTGCCCCTGCATCTGCATATCTGCTGTCTGGGATCCATAGAAACCCAGTCCGCAGTGCCCCAGCCACCTCATCAGGGAGCCCTTGCCACCAGGGTTCCATGCCCAGGTCCTCAGCAAACTTTGCTTTGCTCTACTTAGTGCATCTATTACAACCTGAGTTAGATGCTGTCAGCTAACCTACTTCTCGGCATCTTCCACGCTGCGGTCTGAGTGCACTGAACTCCAGTGTATGTTGCTCAAGTGCAGTGTTGTATCCATATACCCACAGCAGTGACTGCACCATGGAGGGCCTCAAGGAGCTGTCGTGGGTGAATGAAGGACCATGTCAAGAAAAAGGCATGGGCTGCTGGGTTTATGCTTTTTGTACAGAGAGCTATTTCTCTGTATATCTATATCTATATCTCCCCTGAGAGCCACATGGAAGAAATAGGTGTTTATTCTGACCAGTGTTCTCTGTGGCGACCAGGCGGCATCACAGCACAATTTATTAGCATACATTTCTAACCCCATACCATGCCTTCTTAACATATGAATTTGCTTCTACTGACTAAAGTGCCGTGGCACTGTCTTCACAAGATAAGCAGACCCAGGTGAAGCCTGGTGATTGAGTACACAGCAACCCTGCTGTGTAGGACTGGTGGGCAAGGACTTCTTGCTTTGTGCAGCGCCTCTGGGCGGTGCAGCAGAAGGAGGTTGTATGGCGAGATGGTCCAGAATTCCAAGTGCTTTGCAGCTGTCTGCTGCTTATGACTCACAGCAAACTTGTGAGCTTGACTTGTGCTGGAGATGCCAGATGGAGGAGGCCATGATGCTCAGCTGCTGGCAAGAGCTGGTAGTCATTGGAAGTTGTTCTTGCACCCACCCATACCTTAGAATCATTGGAACCAAGTCCCTGCCTCAAGCCAGCTGAGTCAGGACTCTGGTACAGGGGTTTCACATCTCTCCAGAATGCTTTGAGTTCTAAGCTCTGCTTTTAGGCAGCCATGTTGAGACCCACAGGCCTGTTAGAAAAATGACTGCATAAAGGCCAAATCCAAACAGCAGCAGAAGGGTGGCCTTAGCTGATGGCAGGTGTGAGTCAGCGATGGTGACATTTCTCTTTAGTGTGGAACTGCACGCAGAAAGCAGGGTTTCTAATGATCTAAGACTGCTTGTGCAGCAGATAAATAGTGCACTTGACCGTCATCCACCCCCAAGGACTGCTTTTAAAATTGCATATAGCATTCATTAAACAATTATTTTCCCTATATGGGGCCAAATGAGTGATATGGTTTTCTTATACACCATGTATTGAATGTTGGACACTTAATCAAATAAAGAATTTTTATTAAGACATAGTCTTTCCTAATTAGAGAAGCAAGTGGGTCCACAGTGTGGCCGTCAAAGAGAAGGGCTCGGCTTGCACTGGACACTGTTTTGAAAGCATGAGACATCTGAATGTCAGTGAGAGCGCTCTGAATCTCTCCACCCAGACTGTCGGCACCTTGGGGAACTTCAGACCTGGGGTAAAGTACAGTCTTCTAGGTAAAACTGAATTTATGTTATTCGGTTGACAGTAAGTTGGTTGGCCCACCAAGCTAGGGCCCCAGGAAGACCTTCTCAGTACAGGTAGCCCCTGAGGAAGACCTGCCGATTGGTAGCTCTCAAGACCATACTCTTCCCTGTGAAGTACAGTTGTGCATGCACAGCTGTCTGCATGCTGCAGTCACCCAGAGCTTGAAACACATCTGTGCCTAAGATGCTTGGGCAGAAAGTGAGATAAGGATGGTGCTGGACACTGGTCTGTGTTTGGAAGAACTCGAGTGAATCTCACATGCAGCCAGGCTGGGAAGTACCAGTGTATTCAGGTGAGTGACTGAAATAGACAACAAGGGAAGTCACCCTGGTGGCACGTACCCCAAGCTCCAGGTCTCTACACCTCTATGTATCAGCAGAGGGCAAGGACTCCAAAGAGAGCTTCAGTGGAAAGGATGAACCTATGTCCAGGAAAACACCCTGTCACTTTGTTGACTTCCTGGCCCTGCAGAAAATGCACAAAACATGACCAAATAGCCAGAGGGTGCAGACTTCTCGTTTCTACACACCCTTGGCTCTCTGGTCCCTCCTAGAGTGAGCGATAGGAGAAGCTGCTTGGAAATGAATGCTTGAGAATCAGCAGCTAAGCCAAAGTGAGCCTGTGCAGTTGGATCCTGAGTGTACCTGGAGGGGAGCTTGAGAGCTTCAAGGCAACATATGCTGGTGTCTGGGTTAACTGCAGAGCCCTGTGTTTGTCCCCAAACCACTTGTGTGATGTCACACTCCATCTTCTCCAGAGCTCCTGGAACAGCAGTGTTGGGAAAACACCCAAGAGCTCACCTGACCTGGGATAGCTATTGAGCAAAAACTACACGGCAAGCTGGGATGGAAGTGTAGTGGGAGGTGCTTATGTTCCATGTGGGTAGCCTCTCTCACTTTGAGCTTCATGCCCAGTGTGCTGAGGAGCGTCTATAGGCAGTGACCCCTCTCACACAGAGGCTGAGAGTGAGGGCATGGAGTGGATCAAAAGTGCTGTGGTCTGGCAGGACAGATCATGTTTGCTCCAAAAGCCAAGCATGCCTTCAGAATCCATCAGCTGACATCTGGATTTCTGTGGACAGAGTCCAGAGTAACCTTCCACCTTGCCCTTCTCCCATCAGGCCACTGTCCTGTCTAAGCCATCTTCTTTCTTGGTGGCTTTGCCTTGTTTATACTGATTTTTTTCTCACTACCACCAGAGGGGAAGTTAGAAGGTGAGGAGGAAGGGATGACTAAGGAAGTGGTGCAAGGAGGACACTTGTTCTTAACTGGGCAAGGGGAGATACTGGTGGTCAGAGACCAAATAGCCTCTATTCTAGGGGTCTCAGAATGGGAGATGGCCTCATGTGTGCTCTTGGATGGCTGTCCCCAGCATGTTGACCTTCCTTCCACCTACCATGGAAGCAGGGTGCTGCAGTAGCCCTGACATCATATTCTTACGTAGTCATACTGGAAAGTCCCAGGGAGCAGCCAGCTTCCCCTCACCGTCCCCTAATCACTGAGGAAAAAGTTTCCAGAAACAACTTGTCCTGACTTTGCAACAAAGGAGGGGATTGGCCATGATGTGATACCTTCCTACATAGCTGTAAGCAATCTGGGCAGCTGACTCTGTTTTAGTCTCTCTCTGCCATCCCCTGTAAAGGAGGGTTCTTCTCCTTCTGGTCCTCCACCTCTCCTTAGCCTGCTGCCTGCCCCAGATCTGTGGAGGCTGCTATCACTGGGTCTTACCCTTGCCCTTGGTAGTAATTACTTTTCTTATCACTGTGACAAAATGCCTGACCTGAACCACTTAAACGAGTAAAGATTTCTCTTGGTTTCAGTGATGCCAGTACTTCACAATGAGGGGTGAGGTGAAGCAGAGCAGTTTGCCTTGCGATGGGCTGGAAACTGAAAGAGGGCATTCAGGAAGGACTCCCCAGTGACCTGCTTCCTGTATCATAGCCGGGCCCCACCTCCTATCCGGGCTCTCACCACCTCCCCATAGAGCCTAGCACCATCATGTTAAGACCCCCTCATGCTCTAATCCCCTCTGGGAATTTCTCTCCTACACACAGGCATGTCCCACTAGTGGACATCGCTCATCCAGTCAGGTAGACAAGGCTAACCATCACCAAGCCTGAGGAAATGGCTCAGTTAGCTGTTAAATATGAGACAAGCATGAGGGTGTGAGTTTAATCCCCAGATCCTGTGAGAAGCAGGAGGAGGTGGGGAAGCAGCAGCAGCTGCAGGTATATGCAGACCTGGTGCTGAGGAGGAGACAAAAGGGTCCCTGGAGCTCACTGCCCTGCCGGGCTCAGTAGCTAGTGGGTTTCAGGCACAGTGAGAAGCCCTGACAATAAAGTGGAGAGTGATTGAAGACTCAACCTCACATGAACACATATACGTGTATGTATAAGAGCCAGTTATATTTTAAGTTTTAATTACTGTGCCTAAGAGATCCAGAAAACAAAAATGCCTCATCTGCAGGCCTCTTGCTCAAGGACAGACAGTTCCTGAAATGCCGAAGGCTTTGTTCACTGGGATAACAAGCCATGTGTTTCTACTCCCCTAAACAATTTTGTTTGATCCATCTGCACCGGATGTGCTTGACCACATGTGGGTGGGAGGTTCACAGGCAGGAAATACATCAGGATGTATGCTTGCCCCTGACTGGATGTAGGCTGGAGGTACATCAGGATGTATCCTTGCCCCTGACTGGATGTAGGCTGGAGGTGCATCAGGATGTATGCTTGTCCCTGACTGGATGTAGGCTGGAGGTGCATCAGGATGTATGCTTGTCCCTGACTGGATGTAGGCTGGAGGTGCATCAGGATGTATGCTTGCCCCTGATTGGACCTGATGGGAATGCAATAAATTAGGGGTTTTCCTTCTTAAGCTGCTGCAACCCATGACTTGAGGTCATTTCCCAGAAACCTGGGTATAGATCTGACCAGAGCCATCTACCAGACCAGTATTTAGTTAAAGCTAGCTTCCAATTTGGCTTTAACTGTGGTATTGGTCTTATTCTTGATCAGTGGAATTAACATATGCACACAGATACACAGATTAACCATTGTTTCTTTAGACTGTAGACTGAGCTCAGGTTCCAGAGGGAAATAAAGGGATATGGAGGATATGTTCTTGTTAGGTTTCTGTTGCTGTAATAAACGCCATGACCAGAGCAACTCTGGAGGAAAGGGTTTGTGTGAGCTTCTAACTCACTGAGTGAGGTCAAGGCAGGAACTAAGGCAGAAGCCATGGAGAAATGCTACCTGATCCTCATGGCTTGTTCAGCCTACTTGCTTGCTTAAAAAAAATATGGGTGTTTGGCCAGTATGTATGCCTATGCATCACATACATGTAGTACCCAAAGAGGCCAAGAGGAGGAGGCATCAGATTCATTCTTGTAGATGCCTGTGAACCAGCATGTGGGTTCTAGGAATCAACCCTAAGTTCTTGGGGAGAGCAGCCAGTGTTCTTAACTGCTGAGGCTCTCCTGTCCCTTGGCCTGCTTTCTTACGCAACACAGGACCACATCTCCACAGTGGACTGAGCCCTCCCACATCAATTATCAATCAAGAAAATGCTCCCCAGATGTGCCTACAGGCCAGTGTCATGTGGGCATTTTTAAATTGAGGGTCCTCTCTTCCCAGATGACCCTACCTGTATCAACTCTTGTGTCAAATTGACATTAAAAACTAGCAGCCCAGAGGAACCTAAAGAAGGCCACTGCCTCTCTAAGAGAGAGGGACCACAGAAGGCTGCTGCCTCTCTAAGAGAGAGGAACCAACAGAAGACCCCCACCTCTAAGAGAGAAAGAGGGAACTACAAAAGGTAGCTGCTCTGAGAGAGAGAGAGAGGGACCTACAGAAAGCCTCTGCCTCTCTAAGAGAGAGGAACCAACAGAAGACCCCCACCTCTCTGCTCTGAGAGAGAGTGCTGCTTGTTCTGGCCCACTCAAGTATTTTAACATTTTGTTGTTTACTCCTACATAGCATGTGTCCCCTAAAGATGATATTCTTATGCCTGATACCCCAAACAGATATTAATTCAACAATATCATCCAATTAGGGACTTTTGCTTGAAAGGAACTTCCATGTTAGTCCCTGGCATTTGCTTGTGCTTTGAAGCTGACAAGACACTTTGATCTAAACCCACAGGAACCTGTTGATATTGCCCTCTTCTTGGTAGGAAAATAGGATTCAGAGAGATAAGTGGGCCACCAAGGTCACATAGCCAGTCACAGGCAATCCCAGTCCACATAATTACCATGAAAATTATGGTTTTACTCCAAAAAAAATCTGTCCAGAACTTAGACCCCAAACACTTAACACCATCCCACACACATACACACGCACACATGCACACAGTGTCCGTTTTTCACAAAATCATGAACCCTTTTTCAGCTTCAAATGCTAGCCACCTAGATTTGCTGGTGATCCACCTTAGCCTCTGCTGCAGAACAGGGCCAGGCAACCCACTGGGGCGTTGCACTTCATTTAAGCCAATGGGATTGATTGCAAAGCTTTTCTTAACTGTATTATGCTTGAGTCCTACCCCATTCTGTGAGCTCAGAGTAAAGACTTCCACCTACAAAGCCTATAACGCATCCTCCTTGCTGAGGAGAACTGGCCTATTTGCTCAGTAAGGAGGTGGGAGTAGGGGGACCGACTAGTGTCCTTGAAGCCCAGCAATAGCAGAATCCCTAGCTGTCCTCAGCCATTGTGTCCCTCAGACCTGGCCACTTCTCTGCTTCTGCTGCAATCTAAGCTTACCTTCCTGTATGAACTGTAGCGGCAGCCCTTATTCATTATATGTGGCATAGTGCCTCCTGCTGAGACTGCTGCTCCATCCAGACCCCGGAAATCCAGATGCAGGGCATTCAGCGTTTATGGTGACACCCTAGGTGTGTGTGGCCTTTGCAGCCTGCTTCCATCTGGGCCCAGGTGTTCTTTTTCTCCTTTCAGTGTCCCCCTGCCCAAGGGCCAGCCATGCTAACCTTGTTTTCCCCAGGCAAGCCTGGCTTCCATGTGGGACCTCCAAGACTGCCTGTTTTTCAGCTGGGGTGTTCAGTACTCTACACAGTTTAGGTGTGAACACTAAGAATAGCTTGGCGTGCAAGCTCTGTGCCCAGAGTTAGAGCCTGAGGTCTCTGACACCTGTCCTTTGATCACATGCAGCCCCAGTGAGTGCTCAAGAAACTGCCCAGTGACTGGGTCCAGAGGAAACCATACTCAGAAAGCAAGGAAAACCTAAAGTTGCTGGATTAGGATCAGAGCCAAACAAGAGCTGAGGTTGTATGCCCCAAGCTGCTGCCCTCACCATCTTTGGGTTCCGTGGACGAGAAGGGCTCCTCACCCCTGCTGTCCTCACAGGACCCTGGAAGGATGACTAGCCCACCCTAGCCTTTCCTGCATCTGTGCCATCCTACACAGATGTATGCATGCATTCATTCGTCACCTTCACAATCAAATCTTTCTCATCAAATCTTTATTGAGCATAGTTGTCCCCACGGCAACCACAGTGAGTGGAACAGGCAGGGTGCTGCTCTCGTGTTACACCGGAAGGAATCCCGCCACATCAAATCACAGACGGAGTATAGCCATAGAGGGGTATGGAGAGCAAATGGGTGAGGCAGAAGGTTGACATGCAAGGGACAAAGCTCCCCATCAGCTGCAACCACCATCTCCCTTCCTAGCAGAGTGCTAGTGGCATTGGGTGTCACCCGCTTGGCTACCTCTGGAACTGGAAGGTAGTCCACCCCTACTCATAGATATCAGGTAGGCTTCACAGACCCAAAGGTCCTTCCAGCCCTCCCAAGGTGGCTCAGGAGGGAATGTGGGGCTTTCTCATGCCCGTGAGGCAAAGGTAACTGCTGTGGAATTAGGGACTTCTAGAAACAGTATCTAGATTTAAAGAGAAAATCACAAGAAAGGCTGGCCTCTTATTCCTCAGTGTGTCTCATCCAGATGTGATGTCTAGAGTGTTGTAGCCCACGGGCAAGCCACACCATATTACAACGAACAGAAAAAAAAAAAAACCAGACCCACAGTGACTGAGGAGCTGGAGCAGCCAGCCCTGGAGCTCCCTAACTTCCTATCCATGTGAGATGAGGGATTTGTCATAGCCCATTGCACCCAACTGGACACAGATCAGCCATATCTACTTCCATTTTTATTGTCTCCCCATCTCTCCCCTCTGTGCCTGTCTGTAGTAGGTGGACCATATTTTTGGAATGAGTAATATGTTTGTGCCCCCAGTAGCAGATCTAGTAATTAGGCTTCATGTGTTGTATGAAGGGGATGTTCCAGGAGACAAAAATAAGAAAGTAGAAATAGGGCAAAGAGGTGGGTGAAGGAGCAAAGCCCTGGAGCTGGACTGTCCGTTCCACTCCTGCTCCTCGGCTAAGGGGTGCTCCCAGGAAACACCACT
This sequence comes from Ondatra zibethicus, assembly GCA_004026605.1. Lineage (NCBI taxonomy): Eukaryota > Metazoa > Chordata > Mammalia > Rodentia > Cricetidae > Ondatra > Ondatra zibethicus. Next base: position 209,278 of record PVIU01000916.1, on the reverse strand, counting down.
GCCCACGCCCTTCCTCCGAGCAGCTCAAGATCAGTGACCCTGGCAGAAAAGTGCAGGAGTGGTGGGAGGACTCAGCAAGGACCTAGGTGGGGCATGGGCACTGCGGGTCACACAGTGTGGGGCGCCGGCACTGTGGGCCATGCATTGCATGTCCATTAATGCAGCTATCTGAGTTACGGTTTCTACTGCTGTAATGAAAACACCATGACTAAAGGCAACTTGGGTAGGAAAGGGTTTGTTTCACATTCCAGCTTATAAGTCCATCACTGAGGGAAGCCAGGGCAAGAACCTAGCAGAGCCATGGAGGAACACTACCATTAACGTTCCAACCCTTGCTTCTCATGGCATGCTCATCCTGCTCTCTTACACCACCCAGGACCACTTGCCCAGGGGTGGCACTACCCACAGTGTGCCAGGCCCTCCTACATCAATCACCAGTCAAGAAAATAGCCCACAGACCAGCTTTGTGGGGACATCTCCTTTGAGGGTCCTTCTTCCCGACTGACTCTAGCTTATGTCAAGGTGACAAAAACTAGCCAGCGCAGCATCCAACAGCAAAGCCAAATGTGCTCTGCTGTCACCTCCACCCTATCCTTCTGGCCAGAGGAGAGGCTGCCTGCTCAGGATGGCCTAGAGGCTCTTGCCTCTTATTGATGTGCAGAAAGACACTTTGCATATAAAGGCATTATTGTGCTTCATTATGCATCTCCAGATCCTTCTTGCAAAACATTGAAGTCTAGCTTGTAATTTGATGATAAAATATTGATTATTTATCTACAACTGCATGCAAAGGTCCATAGCATGTAGACGAGATGCCTACCCTTGTATTACCTTGTATTTTAAGTCAATATGAAGATGGACGTTCTACCCTGAGACGAATTTTGATAATTTTGATAGTGTCAATAAAAAGGCACTAATGTCAGAGTGTGTCAGTTCCTGCAATTGGTTTAGGTTCCACTTCTCCACACGCCAGCTGGCTGCAAGAGAGGCTTCCAAACTCTGGCAGCTCCTAGTCAGTCTGCATTTTTCTTCATTTAAGTCACGTGAGTGGGAAATGTCAGGGGAATGACGGCTTGGCAGGGAGCTGCCCACCCACTCCCACACTCCAGTTGAGAGGGAATGAAAATAAAAGCAAAGGCACCTTACAACAAATCTGGGAGAAGCTTCACTGCCATCCTTAGCAGTGGGCTTGTCTTCTGCTTCCAAGAAGAAAGAGCGGCGTGGACTGTCTTTGGACTATGAGCATCTGCTATGCTTGCTTGTTTAGCAGATATTGCCACCTAAGCTCAGGTAGTACCACTTTGAAAACCTTTTTATTTTTTGACTGTTCTAAATTGTTTATTGGGTATGAATTTTACAACCATTACCTGTGTTAGTCGTAACAGTGGAGCTGGAGAGTATTGTGTCCTCTCCAGGTACACGGTGTGAGCCACCAATAGTGTGGTGGAACTTGCGGCCCCTTCCAAGGCCAGGGAGCCTTGTGGCCAGCAGATGTCAGCCCACACATCTCTCTGTGTTTGTGGACTGGTCTGGTGATTCACTGGGTGCCAGGATTTCTTCTGCTAGCTTTGTGGAATGGATCACTTCCTTCCCTACCAGAAAGCGAAGCACAGACTTCATTCATTGCTACATATCCAGTGTCTGTGTGATGGATTGATTTACCTATCTGCTTTATTTATTTGCCCCACAAACTGGGGTTTACCAGTGAACCAAACAGATATTCAAGTGGGTTTTGAAAAAATAGCAGTAATGAATAAGTGGTTAGGGTGAGTTAGTCAGCCACAAGAAGCAAACATTATGAGAAAGCTAAAACTGCAGTTTTAAACAGAGAAGGTAAGTGTGGGCCAAACCCTGTGAGAAGTGGGGAGTGAAGCAGCAGCTGTGGAGGAGAGGGAAGGTATCTCTAGGCACTTCCAGCATCCCAAGGCAGGAATGTGCCTGGATATTTTTGTGTGTGTGGTTTTTCGAGACAGGGTTTCTTTGTAGCTTTGGAGCCTGTCCTGGAACTAGCTCTTGTAGACCAGGCTGGCCTCGAACTCACAGAGATCCGCCTGCCTCTGCCTCCCTACTGCTGGGATTAAAGGCGTGCGCCGCCACCACCCGGCTCTTGCCTGGCTTATTTGAGGGAGAATGAGTGACTGGGATAAAGTGAGTTAAATGTTCATGATTAACTTAGAAGAATTTGTCTAAGAAGCTCCAGGGTCCCCTTAGTCCATCCCCACCACATGAAGAGTCTCTAGAAAGAGTGGACTAAGAAAAGACAGCATTTTGGATTCAGCCAGCAGGAAGCGACTCAAGCCTAGCATTTTTCAGGTAACAAAGTCGCTTGTAACTGGCAATGTCCTGATTAAATACAAACTCCAGGCCTGGGACATTTGAGGAGTTTTGTGCTTGGTGGGGTCAGAGAGACCCCCTGTTGGCTAATTCTGGGGCCCTGGGAAATCTAGCCCTTGGGCAAAGTCTGGAATCCATCCCTGCAAGGGCGGCCTACAGAGCTGGCAGGTGAGAAGGAGCCTTTTGAATTTGCAATTTTCAACTGTCAGAATGATATTGTGCAGAGCCTCTGATGCCTGGCATTGGAAGCAGGTCCTCCTGGTTTCCATCAACACGTCTGCTGTGTGAGGGTGGCCTTTGCACTCTCCTCATCCAGACCCTGAGACCAAGAATGCCAGCATCCCACCCACCCACCCAAGGATGAGACCAAAGGGCTATGCATTGCCTCTAGAAGATGCTATTAAATCAGAGGCCCTCCCAGTATCTCTCTTCAAGGTGCTGGAAAGACAGAAACACTTGCCTCTGAAAGGCAAGCAGTGTAGTAGGCAGGCACCTATGTAATTCACCTATGCATGGTGCATTCCATGCTAAGGCAAGACACTGGGAGCAGGGCCCAGACTCCCCACTCAGGAAAGATGAGCATTTGTCTGTCTGTGAGCATCTGTGTTTGACCCATGAAATAGGATCCTCATGTGACACTTTGGAAGCAAGAACAGCCAAGATGAGCAGACTCTAGTTTGCAGAGAGATTTGTCTGGGAGGGCAAAGGTCATACATTGGAACAAACCTTTCAAAGGATGACTTGTGAAATTGTTAAGTCGCACTAGGAAATAGTCAGGTATTGCAACAGAGAGGCACCAGTGAGTGTCGGCGAGATAGGGCCAGGCAGGACCCAAGAGCATAAAGACCCTGTGGCTTCTTCACTGGATGGCTCACCGAGGGAAGCATTTGGCATGACATGAGGACATGGCAGCCACCCTGGGACATAGTCCACATGCTCACAGCCTCAGGCCTCCTGCTCATGGACAGCCCAGCATCGATGACCTGAAGGAAGGCTCACTGACAGCAACCTAAGTAACCTTATGTCTGCACGCTCTCAAGACAGCCCAAGTCAGAGCTGCTCCTGCTGCAGCCCTAAACTTGCCTCAGGCAAAGGCTGGGATGTCCATCATGGTGTCTCTCCCGATACTGGTGTCAGCTTCCCTGTTAGCAGCAGATAATTATTCCAAGCATGTCGTAGATAATGCACGTGAGGTCTCCCCCACTGCACATGGACTGCTCTGCAGAGCCCCACAGGGGCCCGTTGTGTCGAAGTCTTGTCTTCAAAGAAGTGTGTGCAGCTCGCGTGTGGAATCCCAGCTCCTGAGATGATGAGGCAGGAGAATCGCCATGAATTCTAGGCTAACCTGAGCTACAGAGTGAGCTCCACATCAGCCTGGGATATAAAGTGAGACCTGTCTCAAAAACCACAACAAATGCCATCTGCAGAGGTCCCTTCCCTGGACCCTTGGAGTGCTGCCCCCTTCAGGAAGCCCCCAAACCTGGTCAGGGATCCTTCTTCCACATGGCCACAGATATACTCTCTGCTGTCCCTTCTTGGGAGACTCACCACGTGGCCTCGGAGCGCCAGGAGTACCAAAGCCAATCATGTTCTCACCCAAACTTTGGCTACTGAAAGGCTCAGTTCCAGTACAGATTACTAGGCTCTGCAGTGGGCAGGCTCAACACTAACCTAATCCTCCCTCTTGGTGACATTAGTCAGTGACAGTCTGACCTCATTTTATCTCCCTGGTCTTCCTTATCTACCTGTTGTATCGATTTGTGAGTTCTCTAAATTGCAACAAATCCTTGGTGAAATGAGGCAACATTAAGCACATCCTCCCTGGCAGTTTGGGACTTGGCCAGAGATCGTGAGTGTAGGATACAGACCTCTTCTGCCCATCTGCAGCACACCCTTACATTCCTTTGAGCCCTCATCTCCTCCCTCACCTCCCCATGGTGACGGCATCCTGTCCGCAAGTGGAATGTGTGGAGTGAATGCTCTCAGAAGGGTCTGGACCTCATCATACTATAGCAATCATCTGTAGCTGTCGAGAACTGTGGCCATCATCCAGATCCACGAGCTTTTCTGAAAGGAGCCCAGCAACCTGTGGAAGAAGTCTGTCCTGCTCCCCGGAGGCCATGCTTGATAGCCAGCCTAAGGCTCACCAAGGGTGCAGACTCAACTGCCACTAAACCCCAAACAGGAAAGAAGCACACTGGCCTAGGAACCCAGGCAGGACAAACACTGTCCAAATGCAGCAATCTGGGTCAGAAGGGGGTTCTGAAACCTCTGGAAGGTTACATCCTACCAGACATCTTGGTGAAAAGTCACTAACTGGCTATGGCAAACTGTGCTGCTATGGACATAGATGAGCACATGTCCTTGTGGTACGATTGGACTTCCTTTGGGTATATACCCAAAAGTGGTATTGCTGGGTCTTGAGGTAGGCTGTTTCCTAATTTTCTGAGAAATCACCACACTGACATTCAAAGGCGCTGTACCAGTTTGCACTCCCACAAGCAATACAGGAGTGTTCCCTTTACCCCACAACCTCTCCAGCATTAAGTTGTCATCAGTGTTTTTGATCTTGGCCATTCTTACAGGTGTAAGATGGAATCTCAGAGTTGTTTTTATTTGCATTTCTCTGATGGCCAAGGATGCTGAGAATTTCTTTAAGTGTCTTTCAGCCATTTTAGATCCCTCTGTTGAGAGTTCTCTGTTTAGGCCTTTACTCCATTTTTTATTGGATTATTTGTTCTTTTGATGACTAGTTTCTTGAGTTCTTTCTATATTTTGGAGATCAACCATCTGCTGATGTGGGGTTGGTGAAGATCTTTTCCCATTCTGTAGGCTATCGTTTTGTCTTCTTGACCGTGTCCTCTGCTTTACAGAAGCTTTTCAGTTTAGCAGCATTGTTTGTCATAGCCAGAACCTGGAAACAACCTAAATGCCCCTCTACTAAAGTATAGATGAAAAAAAGTGTGGTACATTTACACAATGGAGTACTACGCAGCAGAAAAAAAATAACGACATCTTGAAATTTGCAGGCAAATGGATGGGTCTAGAAAACATCATTTTGAGTGAGGTATCCCAGATTCAGAAAGACAAATATCATATGCACTCACTCATAAGCGTCTTTTAGACATAAAGCAAAGAAAACCAGCCTACAATTCACAATCCAAAAGAACTTAGACAACAGTGAGGACCCTAAGAGAAACATACATGGATCTAATCTACAGGGGAGTAGAAAAAGACAAGATCTTCTGAGTAAATTGGGAACATGGGTACCTTGGGGGAGGGTTGAAGAGGAGGATATAGGAAGGGAGAGGAGCAGATAAAAATGTATAGCTCAATACAATCAGGAAGAAGATGATGATGATGAGTGGGTATATAATTTTAAAAAATAAGTGTGAAATTTTAAAAAAATAAAAAGAAAGACCATACACATGAAAAAAGAAAAGAAATCACTAACTGCCTACCTCTAGCTTTTTGCTCAGCAAACGTCTTTTGATTTCAACTAGCTTTCCACATTATGGGAGTGAGCATATGAGCAGAAAGGATGCCAATGAACTGTTTCCCTTGGCACTTTCTTTTTGTTAGAAAGCCACACTTCCAGTTTCACATGCACGCACATGTGCACACACATGCATACATACACACACACACAGACTCTTACTCTATGTCCCCATCATGGTGAAGAGAATGCAGATTATGAGTTCCAGCTCCTGGGTGTGAAGTGAGCCAAACCTGGGCAAGGTCTCTGTGGTTTCATTCCACCCTTGTCAGCACATCGAATCTCTAGAGCTAGGTCACAGTGGGTAAGCTCCTAATATCCATTCAAAGAAATGACTCTTAAGCTGGGTGGCACACGTATTTGAAAGCTAAAGAAGGGTTGTAAACTTAAGGCCAGCCTAAACAACATAGCAATCCCCCCCCCAAAAAAGAACTCCTAACCCAGGGTTCACAGGAATAACATCAAGAGTGTGTAAGTTTTTGACAAAACTTTTTTTAAAACCCTAAGGGAACCCACACATTAGCTGGCAATGGGACCACACAGACTAACAAAAGCACAGGCTTCCCCATTAAACTGGGAAGCTTAATGCTGTTTTATTGCATAATTGCTTCTAAATGCATTTTATTAATTAAACTGGAGGATCCGAATTTGTTATTCCTTAATAAGTACAATATGCCTGGTTAACAGAAGGGTTTCAAAAGCAGCAGTGGGTTGTAAGAAGCCTAGCCCTTTGCCCTCCAGAGCTGGGGAACACCGAGCCACCACCCCCTGTTTCGGAGAAACAAGGGGCAAAGTCACACTTCCTCAGCCTGGAGTTGGCCCTGAAACTTTTAGAACATTTCTGTAACCTCCTGTTGCCTGCCATAGCTAGAATTACAAGGAACAATCTCTTAGAATCTGCCTTTTTTTCCTTAATTCAGTCAAACCACCATGAATGAGAGTCAGCCCCCTAAAGTCAGTATTATGCCTGAGTATGAAGTTACCAACTTTTTTATCTGCTAAATGGTATGTGAAGAGGAAGAAGAGGGTCCCCCAAAAAGGGAGGAGGGTGTCCAAAAACACACTGATCCAATCAGTGTTTCCTCCGTACTTGATTGTCACAGCAGTCCAGTGATAAAGGTGTTTTTCTCCTATCACAACAAACTTGTTTGGAGAGGTTAAAAAGTTTAGCAAGAGACCATAACACACATAAAGCCAATGCTACAGCTAGGTTCAGCACCACGGACAGAGGCAGGTGGCTGAAAGTTCGCCAAGAGACCATAACACGCATAAAGCTAGTACTGCAGCTAGGTTCAGCACCATGGACAGAGGTGGGTGGCTGGCGGCTTCTGTGCCAGGCAGGTAAACAGAGAGGGAGTGAATGCTGTGTCTCTGGGAAGAGAAGGGCACTGGAGTGAGGGTAGATACACTGCCATAACTTCCTCTGCCTGCATCACCCTGGGCCCTTTAGAATATACTTTGTCCTCCCATCCCTCCGAGGGCATGCAATCCCATTCCCAGACTGCCACCCAGAGTTTGTGTAAGGTGTGGATGAATAGCTATAAGGAAAAGTTATCTAAAATCCATCAAAACCCACTCTTGGGAACAACAGTGATAGGCAAAGCCCTGGAGTTTAGTGCTTAGCAGATGGATGCTTGTTTTTCATGTGCAGAGCCTCAAGGCTTCTTGCTTCTAAGAATGATGGTGCTTCCTTTCTCCTTGTGGTTGGCCACCTTCTGCTTGGCTCCTATAGTTGCTGTGTTTGTCACATCGATTCAGAGGAGCAAAGTCATGAACAAACTCAGAGAGATATTCCTGAGCTGACCCTGGAGAGGCACACATCACTGCTGCTCAGATGTCACTGTTCAGAACTCAGTCCTCAGCATATATATATATAGAGAGAGAGAGAAAAACAACATGATAATCATTTTTGTTTTATAAAATAATGTATGGGTATCTCACATGCCTGGTGCCTATTGCCTACAGAGGTCAGAAGAGGGTGTTGGGTCCCTTAGAATTGTAGTTACAGATAGTTGTGAGCCACTATGTAAGTGTTGAGAATCACATTCAGGACCTCTGGAAGACCAACCAGTGTTCTTGACCACTAAACGATCTCTGGCCAGCCCTCTGGAAATATTTTTGACATGGAAATTAGGGTCCTTTCCATTGCAAGGGACAGAAAGGGTCCACCAATATTAAGCAAGATAGGAAGGCACTGGCTCATGTGTGTAGGACTGGGTCACATGACCCAGACTTCCAAAGCTTCCCAGAGATCTGGGTTGCATGTCACCCATGTCCTCCATGGAAGATCTCAGACAGGCTTCCCAACAACTCAGTATAGCTGCCAACAATTCCTGGCATACGTTTTTATCAATGACCCTGAGACAAACTTCTCCATAAAAGTTCCATAGTATATATTTTTGGCACTAAGTCCTAGTGAGGGTCCACGTCCCTGAGTTAACCGTGTGACCAAAAAGATGGTGCCCTCTAGTAATCCAGGCATGGGCCATGGCAACTCAGGATATTACTGTTCCATGTAATGCATACAAGCTAAAGCAACATGGGCGGCTCCCAGAGAGCCTACATACTGCTGTCTTCTGATGGGAAAGACCGGTGCCGGGCAAGCCTGGACTGACACCTTCCATCAGTATTCCTCACACTGGCTGTGGGCAGGCTGCAGTGATGTGAGCCTTGGAGCTATGTGCGGTGCTGCGGAAGCAGGAGGTCTCTCTTCACCTAGCTTCTTGGTGCTCTCCAGCCCCACTTCACACTGTTCATGTGACATCACAATTCTCCAGGTTCCCATTAGAAGGCAAGGAGTGTGTTTGGCCCCTTCGCATAGACTCCATCAGCAGTCTTTCCCCCAATATTTTTACACCGTCCCACAAGACTAGATAGAGCATGCCTCCAACCACCAGGGACCTTAGCAGATAACAACTTAAAACCTGCCCAACCTCAAGAACCCATGGACCAGGAAATCAACTCATCATTCTGTGTGTATGACCATAATATATGTGAGTGTGAAGGCCTTCCCTGCATTACCCAAGGAGGCTCATCCCAAAAGGGGACAGTCACACCAGGTGCACCTTCTCCAGCATCCATATAACTGCTTGAAGTATAGAAGTCCATGCACCAGTTTGCATTCTGGAGAAGCAGGAAGCTTTGGACCAACCTGAGATGATAGCTCTGTCAACATTTCTCAAAATGGACTCCTTCAAGAAAATGCCTGAGGCAGGCTACATTGTAAAGAAAAGAGATTCAGTTCCAAATTCCAGAGGCCTGAGCCTAAGACACATCAACAAAATGCCAGCTCTGGCAAAGACCCCTGGCTTCATCACATATTCAAATGGCATCATGGCACAAGCGTGTTGTAAGGAGAGCATGCACACAGCAGGACCAGAAGTCAGGCTGGGAATGGCTAAACTCACTCTTAAAGCAGCTTCCTTTAGCAAGAACTAAGTCCCACCAGAACTACCTTAGTCCCTTCTGGGACCAGTGACCCACTGACCACCTCTTGGGTTCCACCTCTTATAGGACACATCACCTCTAAAGATCACCATACTGGGGACCAGCTTTCTAACACATGAACCCTTAGAGGGATACACCACATCAAACCATAATTCAGATGTGACATTCTATCCTGAGAGAAACTCAAGCATTTGATGTTCATGTGAGCTGGGGAGATGCTGAGCTAACTAGTTAGGATTTTTTCCTGCAGGACTTAGCCAAGCCTTTAGTATTGTGATGTGTTTTGGGACTCTAGAACAGTGGTTCCCAACCTACCTGATGCTGCAGCCCCCGCCCCTTTGTTGTTATTCTCTCCTATAATACATCCCCATTGCATTTCCCTCTCCACTCCTCCCAGCCACCCCACCTCCCCTTTTCCCCATATCCACTTCTCCTCTGTTTCCCTTATGCAGCAACACTTTAATACAGTGTTATGGTGACCCCAAACATAAAATGATTTTTGTTGCTACTCCATAACTGTAATTGTTCTATTGTTGTGAATCATAATGTAATTATCTTTGTTTTCCAGTGGTCTTAGGAGACCCCTGTGAATGGTCATTAGACACCCCCCAAGGGGTCAGGTCCCACAATCTGAGAAACATTGTTCGAGAAAGAAGCAAACTAGAGACAGCTGTACTCTTCAGCTCTGCTTAACAAAGCCCTGTTTGTTTGTAGCTCCCTATGAAACATTTCCCGAGACATGGATTTATGAATTGTTCTCCTGGGAACCGCGTCCTTGGAGAATACATGCAAATGGTGGTGACTGGGTTCATGCTGCTTTGAAGAGGTCAGGTGGTAGGAATCTTAAGAGTTCCGGGAGGAGGTGATATTTGGGGTTTTAGCAGAAAGCATTCTCTTTGCCTGAATTAGAACAAATGAGGTGTCGGTGTTTTTTGCAAAGCTGGTGGCATCTCAGGATGTCTGGAAACTGAGAGGTGCTAGACAGAGGGACACTGGAGCTTGCATGTCTCTGGCTGAGTCTCTGCCATTCAGAAGGTGTGCAGTCTTGGGCAGCTCGCTGGATTCTTCCAAGCTTCTCCTGCCTGAGATGAACTATGACCAGGGAGGGAATGGGTAATGTCTGGGAAGTGAAGGTGCCCACCCAGTTACTGAGACAAATGTTGCTCTTGGAGTCTCCTTTTACCTCACAACCACTCACCTTGCTGGTGGTCTAGAAACCTCTGGAAGATGCTACCCCCTTTCTGCTGCCCTCTTGTGGCGGCTGAGATGGTAGCATGGGACCATGATTTCTTCCCATCTACACCAGCATCTTCCCTAGGACATTGGCACCTTGGGCCCACAAGCCATATGGAAACGGACGCAGAGGCCCCACTGTTTGCTAACACTCACAGACTGTCCTTCAGGTCACCCTCTGTGATATGTCACCAAGGGGGAGCCAGTCCTCGAGTGCCTGCTCTATCAGAGTCAGCTCCTGCCTGCATCTGTCACTGCTGATTGCATTTGAATGGCTTTGTCTCTTTTTTAAATAAAAGATTTATGCCTTGGCTGTCAGAGCTTGCCTTTATTTGAAAATTTAATCTTGTTTCTAGGAGTCTAGATTAACTTATTAGATTTAGGCATCCCTCTCATGGTTCTGGGAGAGAGACAGAGCCTGCCCTCTGCACAGGCCTCTGCAAGCCTCGCTCTCAGCCAGCCAAGGTGGAAGAGGAGACATCTCAGTGCGCTTGGGACTCTGCTTCTGTGGCGGGACTTCCTGGGTCCCCTGGGCCAGCTACCAAACCTCTACTCCGGGGAACCCGTGTTCCCTGAAAGGGCTGTGCATCAAACCCACCCTTCCTCCAGCTTTATGAAGGGACACCACTGTTCAGGTGAGGGCTAAGTCAGGGAGTGTGTCGTCCCGTCCCCCGTGTCCCCGCCCCCCCCCCCGGCCGTCTGTGTCTCCTACCTCTGGAGAATTCTGCTCTGCTGCTTATGCCACAAGGTGGGGTCTCGCGTTTGCTTCCTGCTAGGTGGGCTTGTGCAGGCCTCAAATCTCCGAGACTGGGTGATGATGGCGTCGTCAATCCCATCTCATAGGCGCTTAGCAAGAGTCTCCCTCCTGCTGCTACACGGAGCAGGCTGCAGGATGGATCAAAAGTTCCTTCAGCTCGCAGTGCTGGAGACATAAGTTCCAAAGTTGACACGGACATTTAGAAAGGACCCCGAGCAGCAGCACTGTAGTAGGAGATGGAAGAGGCCCCTGTACAATAGACAATGGACCCTAATGCATCTCGGGAGTTAAAGAACTTAAGATCTAACCAACTCTCGGTGGTCCCATAGTCAACACTGTCACAAGGAAGTGAGATTTCTGCATGAGGCTTTGGGAAAGGAAAGTAGAGCCACGGTTTGGGTGATGAGGGTAGGGTGTACCCAGAGTGGTTTGGGGAATGGGGGTGGGGGAGTAGGGTGTACCCAGAGCGCTGCTCTTGGTCACTGGGCAGCCAAGTGGTAGAGGGTGGAGGGTGGAAGACGACTCCCTTTGGACTGAGGAAATAGCAACAAGAGGAGCAGTGAGTCCCAAGGTCACAATAGAGTCTGGGTAAGGCTCCGGAAGTCCAGCACCAGGGTTGGGTGGTCCCCATCCAGCTCCCTGCTCTCTCGCGCCTGGGTTATGGCTGAGCTGTGTCCGCCTTTTTTAGATGCAAGCCCTAACTCTTGAGAGGAGTGTACGCTTGGACAGGGGATCTTTGGGAAGTCGGAAAGGTTAAGGGGGTTGTAGAAACCGGCCTTGAGCATGTCGCAGGAAAGGCGGGAAGCCGGGAGCGCTGGCCCTGAACAACCGCCTCGGAGCTGCGAAGAGCTGCCTGCAGTGTGAACCACCCTGCCCACTGACCCACCACCTTTGTGGTCGCTGCAGCCCAGAGGTATTCTCCCGATTGAGTCTCCCCTTTCTCTTCCTCCCCAGAGCACAGCGCCTGCAGCCTAGACTTTCCCGCTGCACTTTCGCCATCTGCTGGGTCAGTGGTGGAATAGCGTAAGTACCCACTTGGGACAGTCGCCGCCTCTAGGCCAGCCCAAGCAGGGACTGCACCTTCAGCGCCTTCGCATGCACACACATGCACCCATGTGCACAGGCAGGCCCACATGTGCATGAGCATGCACACGCAGGTGTACACAGGTAACGTGCGTACACGCACATGTACACACGAAGGCACAGACAGGCAAGCGCACGGCCAAGGAGATGAGTTCTATCTTGCCTTACACTTCTTTTTCTTTTCCCCCATTCAAAAATTTACATTTCCTCCCCGTCTCCCATTCCCCTCCCGCTCCCCCACTAACCCTCCGCCCTCCCCCTCCATCCTTAAGAGAGGACAGGGTACCCTGCCCTGTGGGAAATCCAAAGCCCTCCCCCCTCCATCCCAGCCTGGGAAGGTGTGCATCCAAATAGACTAGGGTCCCAAAAAAGCAATACATGCAGAAGAGACAGGTCCCAGTGCCATTATCGATGGCTTCTCAGTCCGCCCCCATTGGCAGCCACATTCAGAGAGTGCGGTTTGATCACATGCTCGTTCAGTCCCGGTCCAGCTGGATTTGGTGACCTCCCATTAGATCAGGCACACTGTCTCAGTGGGTGGACCAACCCCTTGAGGTCCTGACTCCCTTGCTCATCTTCTCCCTCCTTCTGCTCATCAACTGGACTTTGGGAGCTCAGTCCATTGCTCTGATGTGGATGTGGGTCTCTATCTCCATCCATCGGACGAAATTTCTATGGTGATATTCAAGATATTCATCAGTGTGACTATGGGACAGTTCAGGCACCCTCTCCTCTGCTGCCCAAGGACCTAGCTGGGGACATCCCCATGGACACCTGGGATCCCCTCTAGAGCCAAGTCTCTTGCCATCCCTAAAATTTGCCCTACACTTCTTTCGACTTCCTCCAACCACTCATCCCAAGGACCCTGAGTTCCTGACCTAAATATTCGCATCGAGGGCTTGAACGTCCTAAACTCTGGCCACTCAATGGGTCTCATCTGCCTTTCTGGTTCCCTGCTCACAATGAGACCAGACACAGGCGGAGGTCACGCTTTTCTTGTCTGAGTCACCGGATTGGTGGGCCGACAGGTGGCGATCAAGAGCAGCCTCTGGTCTCAAGAACCTGTGGAACTGTGCTGCACACTGAGTCGGGACAGACACTTCTTGATTTGTCACTTAGCAAAATAACTCCAAGGGAAGGAAGATACATAATTGTTCCCCTAATTCATCCGCATGGGCCTCGAGAGGAGTTGAGAGGATCCAGGCCAACAGTCAGGCTGGAGTTGGAGTAACAGCATGGACAGGGGTGCTGAATGGCATGTGCAGGCTCTTACAAGGAAACCCTTTACTGACAACATCTTCATTTGAAATGTGTTTGGAAGATCTTGGACTTACTTGCACTATTTCTTATTTTTAAAAGACAGCATCAATGAAAACGGGCTAAAGAGATCATTTAAACACCCATGCTCTTAGCACCATTAATCACAGTAGCAGAAAGTGAAAGAAACCGCCCACCAGGGGGTGAGTTGAGAAAGGAAGCGTGGTATAGCATACAATGGCGTATTTTTTCAGGCCTGGAAAGAAAATTCTAACACATTGCAGCAAGATGAACCCTGACACCGTACTAAGTGAAATAAGCCAGTCTACAAGGTGACCAATATGGACTGGGTGTTTGGAGATAGAGTTCAGTTAAGAAAGATGAAGTCTGGGGGTTGGATGGTGGTACTGGCTGTACAAGAGTGTGGACATACTCACTACCCTGAAGTGTGCCCTTCTGCAATAAAATAACATGCTGTTATAGTTTGAGTCTGAAGCACCCTTCCCCACAAGCTCACATTTTGAACATGTGTCCCCAGCTGGTGGTGCCATGTTGGAAGTCTGTGGAGCCTTTGGGAGGTCCATCCTGGCTGAAGGGAATACTGCCCCAGGATCTGGCTGCCTGTCAGTCCCCAGCTCTCTGCATCCAGGGAACACAGGGAGTGAGAATCATAGCCGTGGCTCACCTAGGTGACCTTAAAGGAAATCATCCCCACCTTTGTCAACTGCCCTTGACAGTTAATATTTCTACATATTTTCTGAGTTCCTGGCCACTGTGCGGCTGTCTCCTCACAAGGGTCCTGTGAACTGTAAAATTTACGGGTCCAAGGAAACTCAAGTAGAGAAGTTAAAATTGTGTCAGCGGTCACATAGGCAACTGGAAGTGAAGACTCACCCCACACCTAACTTGTCTCACAGGGCTAGGAAATGAAGAGAACCGTGTCTTTTCTCCCACCTCCAAGCTCACCCCAGTTTTCTGCCTGTCCCCAAAGACAGCTCCTTCTGCTTTCCCTGCCCTGTGCCACTACAAATGTTGGGGGACCACCTCCTGCCACTAAAAATGTTGGGGGACCACCTCCTGCCTCTCCAACCCCACCCACCAGCTACCTCACCTAACTGGACAATACCCCTCCCACCTGAGCCCTCACCCTGTAAACTTGGCAGAGAAATAGAAGAGATTATGCTGGTAACCTATTTGAGACAGCCACCTTGGGGGTTCCCGGGCCTCCTGCTGCCTTGGGTGGCCCCAGGCAGACACGTGCAACATCTCCTCTGACTCCAGCAGAGAAGTCGCCCATTGTCACCGACTGCCATCATGCTGTGATTAGTTAATCACTAAATGTGTGGGGCTTTTAATTAACCGCCAGCCCTGCACGGGCAGCTGTTCCACAAACCACATCTGATCTTGGTCCCAGTCCCAACTGACGGGGCGCTTCCATCACGCAGCGATGCGGTGCTGCTGCAGAGATGGTGGCTTGCCACACTTACAGCCCTAATAGAAACCACCACTCGCCGCAGGAGGGAGGTCGTCCTGAAGTAGGGCCACAGGTGTGGAAGGATAAAGCCTGGTGAAGTCTGCACACTTATGAGTGTGGCTTGTGCTGTTCTTCCATGTATTAGAATTAGCTTAGCTCAGACAAGTGCAAGAGGAAAGGACCGAGTTCTGGCCAGACAGTGCAAGGTTTCAGGCATGGCTGGATCCAGGAGAAAAAGCAAAATTACTAGAACTCTCAGAAGAGCTGCATTTGTTAGCTGACTACAGGTGTGAGTAGGCAGTAGCATGACCACTGTCTCCTTGCTGCCATCGGTGTGCCTATGACCGCTCACCTCTGCACTTTGGAACAGGCATAAGCTTCCTTCCACTGTCACCTTTACTTTTATTTAATCTGAGCCATTTGGGCACACGTTCCTGTTATCCAATAGCACGGGATAGTCTAGTTCAGCACAACTGAGTGCTTAGGATTGAGTCTTTCTACTGGGCTGTCCTATGAAGGAGTTAGGAAATATTTAGCAACTTCCTTACCCCTGGACACTAGGCATTCCCGCCAGACAGACCATGACAGCAAAAATCACCTCCAAATATAGCTAAAGTTCTCTTGGGCTGATAAAACTGCCACTGCAATAGACTTGAGGCCCGGGGCGTCCCATCGTTAAGGTCTGCCTCCAATGGGATGTCAGGGATGCACTGAGAACAGAGGCCAGGAGGCAGACAGAAACAAATGGAGCTTTCGGCTCACTGGACACTGATGGCTCAGGCTCAGCACCTTAAGGCACAGCATGAGAGCACCAGAATGGAGGAACCATGCTGCACCTTCACCAAAACTTGCCTGAGACAGCGACTTAGCAGGACAGATGGTCTGCTCAGCTCACAGTTTGGGAGGCTCCAGGCTTAAGATCAGGCAGCCTCATTTAGTGCCACTAGGAAGGGCCAATGCCAGTGACCATGGTCATGATGGAAGCAGTGTTCTGACACCCTGGAAGCAGAGGGAGGAACGAGACCCAGTATCACAAGACACGGTCAGTCACTGCTCCATAGTCCCTGCCAATACTGTGGACTTTTAGGGATCATTCAACATCTAAGCCTTACCGGACACAGACACTGGGGTAGCCAGCCCACATGCTAGGCTCAGGATGGGCTGAGTGTGTGGTGAGAAGCTGAACACAAGCAAAGAAGATTGGGTCCCAGTGAAGAGGGACTCCCCTGCCACCCACACAGCTACTCTCCGCAGTCATGGCCCCTAGCAGTGTAACTGAGTTAAGAACACATCCCAGGGGTCAATGCTAATAGTAGTGTCCCAGAATGTCACTTTACAGTTTGCTTGGGGCTAGGTAGCAGAGTCGGTACCCAGTCCCAGTATTCTGGTCCCTGAATCCACACACATGTACCCCACCAACCTCTCCCAGGGGGCAGAAACAACCCCTGCACTGACCACGGCCTTTGCAGGGTTGTATAGAGTGCTCCTCGAAGCAAGAAGTAGCCGAATACCTACAAAGCTTACTTCTTTTAAAAATCAGTTTTGAAGCCAGGCAGTGATGGTTCATGCCTTTAATCCAGCACTCGGGAGGCAGAGGCAGGTGAATCTCTGTGAGTTCAAGACTAACCTGGTCTACAAGAGCTAGTTTCAGGACAGCTAGGGCTGTTACAAAGAGAAACCCTGTCTCGGGGGACATGGAGTTCACAGAGGCCCCTGCCGTGCAGCAGTCACTAAGATGTCCTCCTCCTCCCAGACCTAGTACCTGCTGCTCCGGCACTCCAGTCCCGACCTCAGAAACTGCTGTCTTACGTGCTTCCCCAGTCACACACGGGAATCTGCATGCTAGGGTGAGTGAACTTGAGGAAGGCTCTATCGGGTCTCTGTGAGGAGTTTAGCTAGTTAGACCTAACTCCTGAAGCTCATTAACATTTTTCCTTTTGATTTTCTAGATTTTATTCCTAATGGATATAATTATATATATATTTATGGGTCTGATGCGTTGTTTTGACATATGCATACATTGTAAAATAATATATCCGGTAATTAACATATGCATGTCTTGTACTTATCTCTGGGGTAAGAAATTCTGAATCCCCCATCCTAGCTATTTTGAAATGTTCACTATAACTCTGCTGACCACACTTGCCTGGGGAACACCCTGGAATGTGCCCCTCCTACTGTAACTTGGCAGGGCTGGCCTTCCATTCCCCTCCCAGCCTCAGATCCCTAATTCCACACAGCCACAGAGTCTCTGGTGTTTACTTTCTGTGCTTAAATTCTTTTGTTAATGAAGTATTTAAACGACATTATTTATTTTTATTTTCTGTTTATGAGGATTCTGCCTGCATGTTTATCTCCGCGCCACATGCATGCAGTACCCAGAGAGGTCAGAACAGAGTGTTGGATCCTCTAGCTACAGATGGTTGTGAGCCACCATATGGGTGCTGCTCTTCTTGACCATTGAGCCATCTCTCCATCTCCCTGTTATTTAAAGCCTTGAGCCTCCAACAGCTTTCTGTGGGACTTCCCCTTCCCCAACCATTTCCTCATATATAAAAAAGTAGAGCAGTGCACGCTTTCCTGGAAGGGGGGGGTGGGGAAGGATCCTGGGCTCCTCTGCTGGCAATGCAGGATTTCTATTAGTAACCAAAGATTTTTAGTCCTCAATTTCTCCAGTAGTAACGAGGGTCGATGACACCCCCTTTGCTGGTTGGGAATGAGTACAGCGTCGGTGGAGAAGTGGCAGAGCTCAGGAGACACCAAAGACCCTCAGGCCACACCCAAGCCATTCTTCCAGTTGGATCCCACTCGAGCCTCCTCTCCCCCACACCCTTGCATCAGGTCCCTGACAGAGAGCTGTAACATCTGTGGGTGTGTGTCACCCACCTTCCCTACTCACATGGTATGAAAGCTCCACACCAGGGCTTTCCTCAAGAGAAGCAAGCTAAGTCCTGACAGACTGGGCCGCAGACAGGAAGTGACTGATACACAGTGTACGCCCCATCCCATGCAGCATGCTGTGGCCCCTGTGGCCCCCAAACACCTTCTATTTAAATTATAGTCACAATAAACATAGCAGGATTTTCCGAGCCCCATTCGGGGGAGCACCTAAATACCGAGAAGCCAACACCCGTGATTGGTCTCCTCCATTCACCTCCAGGAGCTGTAGATGGACAGAACAGGCTGCTCCTGGCGGCCCTCCCAACTCTGACTTGGATAATGAGAACTAACTGGAACAGAAAGTGGGGGAGGCAGATGTCTGAACGTGCCTGACATTGTTTCTGTATGGTCACCACATTGGGCTCTTCTCTACTTCCCACAGTCCTTGTTCTGTACCTTCCATGCATCCCCGATCCACCACTCCCACCATCCGCTGCCACAGGCCTGAGTCGTCTATGTTACATTCACGCCTGCCACTTAGGAAGCATCTGCCATGTGCCCAGCCCTGTTCTAAGCACGTTATTCAAATATATTATGGGGTGCTCGCAACTAGAACTACTGTTCATCTGATCTCGCAGAAAACAGACCCAATGTTAAGAAACCTGCACAGCTGGGCGGTGGTAATGCACACCTTTAATCCCAGCATGACAGAGGCAGAGGCAGGCAGGTTGCTGTGAGTTTGAGACCAGCCTGATCTACAGAGTGAGTTCCAGGACAGGCTCCAAAGCTACACAGAGAAACCCTATCTCAAAAAACCAAAAAGGAGAGAGAGAGAGAGAGCTGCACAGAGGCTGCAAGCTGACATACAGATCTCTGATCCAGAACCAGTGCTCCAGTTCACAGCACAACCCTGGAGCCTGGCTTCTGCAACCTTTTAAACCCTCCCAACACCAGTACAAGTGACATAAGACTAATGACACGAGTGTCATTTTCCAGACGAGGCCTCCTTGTGTTCATTGATCAGAAAAACAGAAAAGAGAATGGACCGTCATTGTGAGCTTGCTACGTGTCATGCCAGCCTCTCCATAGGCCTGCTCCATACAAAGTCACCCCTCCTGTGTAGCCTGGGAATGTGAGACCCTTCCTCATTCAACCCTGAGGCCCTTCTCCGCTCCTCCCAGGGGGAAAGCAAGGTGTGTCTGGGCTTTAGTGGCATCAAGAGGAGGAAAAGCCATCAATGCATGAGTTCAGGGATGTCTGGGGGTCAACCCATTCTTGGTGTAAGAATGGAAAGAAGGGTGGCTCAGAGCTAGACAGATTTAGCCCAGCTTCATCACACAGAATTCAATTAGGAGACAGAAACAATGAAGAAGACTCAAGCTGAAACTTGATGGAATGGGAAAAACCCAGTAATGCAACAGGAAAAGTCAACGGAAAGCATTACAAGAAGAATAAATGAAGTAGAAGATAAAATAAAACATCAGGACTGAAAGATACAGTAGAAGATGTAGAGCAAATAAGCAAGGGATATGGAAAGTGGCTTTTTATTATTTTTATTGAGCTGTATATTTTTCTCCATTTCCCTTCCTTCCTCCTCCCTCCCGTTCTACCCTCTCCCATGATCCCCATGCTCCCTATTTACTCAGGAGATCTTGTCTTTTTCTACTTCCCGCGTAGATTAGATCTATGTATGTCTCTCTTAGGGTCCTCTTTGTGGTCTAGGTTCTCAGGGGTTGTGAATTGTAGGCTGGTTTTTCTGTGCTTTATATCTAAAAGCCACTTATGAGTGAGAACATACTGCATTTGTATTTCTGGGTCTGGGTTATCTCAATATGTTTTTTCTAGGACCACACATTTGCCTGCAAATTTCAAAATATCATTTTATATATATATATATACATATACACACACATATTTGCTGTGTCGTACTCCATTGTGCAAATGTACCACATTTTCTTTATCCATTCTTCGATCAAGGGGCATTTAGGTTGTCTCCAGGTTCTGGCTATTAAAAATAATGCTGCTATGAACATAGTTGAACACATGTCCTTGTGGTATGATTGAGCATCCTTTGGGTATATACCTGAGTGGTATTGCTGGATCTTGAAGTAGGTTGTTTCCTAATTTTCTTAGAAATTGCCATAGTGATTTCCAAAGCAACTGTACCAATTTGCACTCCCACCAGCAATGCAGGAGTGTCCCTTTACCCCACATCCTTTCTAGCATAAGTTGTCATCAGTGTTTTTTATCTTGGCCATTCTTACAAGTATAAGATGAAATCTCAGAGTTGTTTTGATTTGCATTTCTCTGACAGCTAAGGATGTTGAGTATTTTCTTAAGGGTCTTTCAGTCATTTTAGATTTGTCTGTTGAAAGTTCTCTGTTTAGGTTTGTACCTCATTTTTTAATCGTATTATTTGTTCTTTTGATGACCAGTTTCTTGAGTTCTTTGTATATTTTGGAGATCAGTCCTCTGTCCGATGTGGGGTGGGTGAATATCCTTTCCCAATCTGCAGGCTGCCATTTTGTCTTGTTGACCATGTCCTTTGCTTTACAGAAGCTTCTCAGTTTCAGGAGGTCCCATTTATTGTTTCTTTCAGTGTCTGTGCTACTGGGGTTATATTTAGGATGTGGTCTCCTGTGACCAATGCATCAAATGTACCTGCCACTTTCAGTGCGGTTGGTTTTATGTTGAGGTCTTTGATCCAGTTGGACTTGAGTTTTGTGCATGGCGATAGATATGGATCTGTTTTCATTCTTCTACATGTTGATATCCAGTTATGCCAGCACCATTTGTTGAATATGCTTTCTTTTTTCCCATTTTATATTTTTGCTTCTTTGTCAAAAGTCAGGTGTTCGTAGGTGTGTGGATTGATATCTGGGTCTCCGATTTGGTTCCATTGGTCCTCCTGTCTGTTCTTATGGCAATCCCAGGCTGTTTTCATTACTGGAGCAGTTCCTTTATTGTGCAGGACTGTTTTGGCTATCCTGAGTTTTTTGCTTTTCCACATGAAGTTGAGTATTGTTCTTTTGAGGTCTGTGAAGAATTTAGCTGGGATTTTGATGGGCATTGCATTGGATCTATAGATTGCTTTTGGTAAGATTGTCATTTTTACTATGTTAATTCTACATACCCAAGAGCATAAGAGATCTTCCCATTTTTGGGTGTCTTCTTCAATTTCTTTCTTCAAAGAGTTAAAGTTCTTGCCATATAGGTCTTCCACTTGTTTGGTTAGAGTTACTCCAAGAAAGTTTATGCTATTTATGGGTATTGTGAAAGGTGATGTTTCTCTGATTTCTTTCTCAGCCCATTTGTCATCTGTATAAAGGAGGGCTACTGATTTTTTGAGTTAATCTTGTACCCTGCTACATTATTGAAGGTGTTTATGAGATGTAGGAGTTCCTTGGTAATGGAAAGTGTTTTTAAAACACAGGAAAAAAAAGAACATACAGGAAATGTGGGACACCATGGAAAACCCAAACTTTTGAATTATAGGCAAAGATGAGGGAGAAGAATCCCAAGCCCAGGGCTTAGACTAGATCTTCAATAAGATCATAGAAGAAATTGCACTGCCACCCGTGGTAACTGGCCTGAGTTGCTGCCTGGGGCCATACTGCAGCCAGGGTCTGTGTCAATGTCAGTGGCTCCTGTCACCACTGAAGGCTGTGCAGATACCCGGGATATGGGCTGACACTGAATGCCATATTGGTGCCCAAGGGTCGTGTTGCCATCAGGGCCATACAGGCCATGGTGAACTGTGTTGCCACCTGGAGCCATGTTGGTTTCTGGGCCTGAGCTGCAGAGGGACATGTCTGGGTGCATGACCCTTCTGCAGCCAGGGTCTGTGCTAGTATCCATGACTCCTGGTACTTTTGATGGCCTAGTGGATGCACAAGGTCTGGGCCACCAACTGGGGCCATGTTGCTGTCCAGGTGCCATCCTGCAGCCAGAGTGATGTAGGGCTGAGAGGCCTTGGGAGTCACAAGGGCCACTGGACATCCGGGTATGAGAGGTTGCTGAGGACCATGTCTGGGTGGGTCGTACTACATCTGGATCTATGTTGATGTCCATGATCCACATTCCCACCAAAGGCCACAAGGAAGTCCAACTTCCAGGTCAACACTTGTGACCATGTTGGGGTCCGAGGGATGTGTAGCTGCTGGGGCTATGCTAACCGGAGTGGCCTGCACTGCTACCTGTGGCCATGGAGCTTTCTGGGCTCAGGCTGCTACTGAGGATCAACGTCCATCACTCAGACTACCACAAAAGGCGGTTCGGATGCCTGGGGTCTCTCTGCCACAATATGGGACCATGTTGGAGTCCAGGGACCAGGCTGCTGCTGGGCCCATGCTGATGTGAGATGCTACCCTGGGCAATGATGACATCCAGACCCATGCAGCTGCTGCTGGCCATGTCTGGGTCTATGGTCCTGCCACAGTTGGGGTCTATGTGATGTCCATTGCCCAGGTTACCACAGGGGCCCATGAGAACCATGTGTTGAAATACAAAGATCTCCCTGAGCTTTCCATACCCTTCATTGGCGGTGGGAGAGCTGCCCCCCCACTTGGGAAAAATGGCTCCTTTGGGGGTAGACTACAAGGTGAGGGGCTGATGCAGAGAGACTGGGAGATAGGTTGAATTTGGGTGCGTGATGTGAAATTCCCAAAAAAATAAATAAAAATGTTTTTAAAATAAAGAAGTTTAAAGAAAAAAATCATACAAGAAAACTTCCCTAAACTAATGAAAGACACAAACATACATATACAAGAAGCACACAGAGCATCAAATTGACAAGAAAATCCCCACAGCATATCAAAATTAAGACAATAAGCATACATAACAAAGAACGTGTATTGGAAGCTGCAAGAGAAAAATCATAAGTAATACACAGAGGAAACCCATCAGAATAACAACTGATTTCTCAGTGGAAACTTTGAAAGCTGAAGGAACTTGGAACAATACATTCCAAGTTAAAAGCCATCACATTAAAAGACTGTGATGGCTAGTCTTGACTAATAAACCCATCAAAACTGTCCACTACAATTGTAGGAGAAAGAAAATTTTCCGTGATTTAAACAATGTAATAATCAATAAACCAAGCATAAATAAAGATAATACAAGATGCAATATTTTAGGCTGAAGAAAAGAAAATGAACACAGCAGAGAGACAGTAGAAAGAATGTCAAAGCCATAATTGTTAAAGCACAAAGTACAACCGAGAAAACAAACAATACCAAAAATCAACAGCACAATGGCTATAATTAATAAACACTTTTCAATAATCATCTTAAATATAAATGGCTTCAGCTCCCCAATGAAAAGACACAGGCTGACTGAAACAAAATCCATCTATCTGTGGTCTACAGGAAAAATGCCTTAGCTTTAAAATAGGCACTGCCTTGGAGAAAAGGATGAACAAGCGTACTCCAATTAAATGGGACAAGAAAGCAAGAAGGCATCGCTCTTAAAAACTGACAAAATAGACTTCAAAGTGTAGTGGGCTACTAAACTGTAGTTATGCCATCTTGTGAAAGTATTCAGATAAAACTTTAGGTGCTAAAATTATCTTGGGTAAACTGGTCATATATCATGTAAACCAGCCATAAATTTCTATTCCATGTGTCCCTGACCTCATGGTTACGAGAACAGCCTGAGACCATAACTGCTATATCTCCACTTCTATAAACAGCGCTTGCTTCTTTCCTGCAGATGTCCATAGCTGCCTTTCTGTTTATATCACACAATTGCTGTTTTTGCCTTTAAAAACACAAACAACTTGAAGGTTGGGGCTGCTCCCTACTATTCTGCTTGGGACAGGCCCTCCAGTAGTGAAGAAAGGGTCCATACCATTTGACCTATTCAGGCCTCTCGGCTGAACTAGCAGAGATAAAGAGGGACACTTAACCAAGAAGACATTACTGTCCTCAACATATATGCACAAATTCCTGAACACCCAATTTCAGGGGGAAAATGTATTACTCAGTTTAAAGACAGATTGGCATCAATCCACTGATAGTAGGTGATTTCAATACCCATTTTCTCCAACAGACAGGTCATCTGGACAAAAAATAGAAAAGCATCAGAATTAATTGATATCCTATACCATTTGGACTACAGGTATCTACAGAATACGCCACAGACACACCAAAGAATACACATTCCACTCAGCAACATACAAAAGCTTTTCTAAAATAGACCACAGCTAAACAAATCTTTGCAAATTGAAAAAGATTGAAATCATTCTTTGCATCTTATCTGACCACAATGCAATAAAACTTAAAATTGGCAGCAAATAAATCTCTAGTAAATACACAAATTCATGGAGATTAAACAGCTCATTACTGAATGATAAGTGGGTCAAAGAAGAAACCAAGAAACAAGCAAACAAATGTAGTAGAGAGGAGCAGGCCATGTTCCCAGCGCCCGGCTAGCTTAACCATCAAAATAACCACACAGAAATTGTATTAATTAAATTACTGCCTGGCCCATTATCTCTAGCCTCTTATTGGCTAACTCTCACATCTTGATTCAACCCATTTCTAATAATCTGTATGTCACCACGAGGTCGTGGCTTACCGGGAAAGATTCAGCATGTCTAACTCTAGCGACTCCATGGCAGCTCTCTCTCTGTCTTCTTCCCAGCATTCTGTTCTGTCTTCCCCGCCTATCTAAGTTTTGCCCTTATCAAAAGGCCAAGGCAGTTTCTTTATTCAACCAATGAAAGCAGCACAAATACAGAAGGACTTCCTACACCAAACAGAAGTCCTGGAACTAAATGAAAATGAAAACATAGCACAACAAAACCTCTGGGACACTTTGAAAGCAGCTCTACAAGGGAAATTCACAGGTCTAAACTTAGTGCCTACTGTTAAAAAAGGAATCAGGAAGAACACAAATAAAAGACTTCATGGTGCAACTCAAAATCTTGGAAAAACAAACCAAATACAAACTCAGTCAACAGCAAAAATTAATAAAAATCAGAGCATAAATCAATGAAACAGAAGCAAAGAAAACAAAGATTCAATCAATCTAGGAGCTAGTTCTTTGATAAGATAAACAAGATTAATAGGCCCTTGGCCCAACTAATCAAAAGAAAGAAATAGAGGACAAAAATTAATAGAATCAGAAATGAAAAGGGGAATATGATAGAATTAAGAATATTATTGGGGAAAATTTAAAAATCTGTGTTCCATTAAGCTGGAAAGCCTAAAAGAAATGAATGAATTTCGGGATTCAGCCAAACCACCAAAATTAAACAAAGTAGAAGTCAGCAACCTAAATAAACGCATGGCAAATGAGGAGACTGAAGTGACAATAAAAAGCCTTCCAGGAGCATTCATTGGAGGTGCTTTCTTTTCTCCAGCTTATATCTTTGACATCTTTGTCAAACATTAAGTGACTGAAGTTGCAAGGACTGATGTTTGTGTCTTTGATTTTGTTCCATTGGACCACATGTCTGTTTTGTGCAAGAACCATATTGTTTTTACTGCTATGGCTCTGAATAAGAGCTTGAGATCTGGAATTGCAGTCCCCCCAGCATTGTTTTTGTCCAGGATTATGTTGGCTATCTGAGCTCTTTTTTGATTCTGTATGAATTTTAGGATATTTATTTCTATTTTTGTGAAAAATGAGGTAGAGATTTTGATTGGGACTGCACTGACTCTGTAAACAGTGTTTGATAAAATGGTCATTTTCACTGTATCAATTCCATCAGTCCATGAGCATGAGGTATCTTTGCATAGTTTAGTGTCTCTATCTCCTTCTTTGCAGTTTAAAGTTTTCACTGTAGAGGTTAAAGTTTTCAGTTTAAAGTTTTCACTGTAGAGGTTAAAGTTTAAAGGTTAAAGTTTTCACTTCCTTGGTTAGGTTTATTACTAGGTGTTTTATTCTCTTTGAGGATATTGTAAATGGGAGTGTGTCCATGATCTCTTCTCTGTGTGTTTGTTGGTGGTGAATAGAAAAGCTAGTGATTCGTGCAAGATGATTCTGTTTCCTGCCACATTGCTGCATTTGTTCATCATTTCTAGAGGTTTTCTGGTAGAACTTTTGGGATTTATAATGTACAGTTCATGTCGTTTAGAAACATGGATAGTTTGACTTATTTCCTATTTTTATTCTTTTACTTCCCTCCTTGTCTTATTGCTCCAGCTAGTGCTTTAGGCACAATGTTGAAAAGGAGTGGAGACAGTGGAGGACCCTGCCTCATTCCTGATTCCAGTGAGATTGCTTCAAGCTTTTCTACATGTTGGGTGTGGGTTTCTTACATGTAGCTTTTATTATGTTGAGGTATGTTCCTTCTGGCCCTATATTCTCTATAACTTTTATCATAAAAGAATATTGGGTTTTGTCAAAAGCTTTTTCTGAATCTATTCAGATAGTTATGTGATTTTTGTCTTTAAATCTATTTATGTGGTTTATGACATATTGTTGTTGTTGCTGCTGTTGTTGTTGTTTTGAATTGCATATGTTTGTTGGGCCAAAATACCTCCTGTACCTGGAGGCCTATAGAACAGAAAAAAAGCCTGACTCAAGTTCAGGGCCTAGACTTAGAGGCCTGTAGAACAGAGAAAAGCCTAGCTCAAATTTGAATGAGGATGAGACAGCAAAAACTAAGTAGATGCCCCTCCATCCAGAGGGAGGGTTTGGCTGCCTCTCATTCGCTGAAGGTACCCCCACATCACAGGATGTCACTGAACTTATGTAAGCTCACAGTAATAAACTGAGTTCCTGCTTTGACTTAGCTCCCTATAGCGTCTGATTGTCCTGCTGAATGGACATTCTGCATCATAGGGCTGCAGAATGGGCAGATAGCACACTCAACTTTCCCTGGGGAATAAGGAGGCTCAGGAAGCCTAGCAATGTTGAGCCATCCCTACATTTCAGGGATAAAGTCAACTTGGTCATGGTAGATGATCTTTTTTAATGTGCGTCTGTATCTGAAGGTATTTTGTTGCACATTTTTTAATTTACGTTCAACAGGAATATTGGCCTATAGTTTTCTTTTTGTTGTTGTTGTGTCTTTTTCTGATTTGGGTATTACAGAGATACTGGCTTCCTAGAAGGAGTTTTGAGTGCAGAAAAATGAAAATTAGGCCATATCTATCAATTTACAAAACAACTAACTCCAAATGGATAAACCATCTAGAACACTGGTACTGCTAGAAGGAAGCCTGGGCAGTTCCCACGTGACCCAGGTGCAGGAAAGCCTGGGCAGTTCCCACGTGACCCAGGTGCAGGAAAGCCTGGGCAGTTCCCACGTGACCCAGGTGCAGGAAAGCCTGGGCAGTTCCCACGTGACCCAGGTGCAGGAAAGCCTGGGCAGTTCCCACGTGACCCAGGTGCAGGAAAGGGCTTTCTGAACGAACTCCACAATCAAAACTAAAAGGGTTCTGCACCAGTAAAAAAGAAATCAGGTAAAGAGAAAGTCCACAGGATGGAAGAAAATCCTTGCCAGCTCTACATGTAACAGAGGATTAATAACCATACTATGTAAGGAACTCAAAAGACAAAGAAAAAAAAAAGACCCATTCAAAAACAGACCTGGAACCTGAACAAAGAGTTCTCAAGAGAAGAAAAAAAAATGTCTAGGAAATATCTTTTAGAAACATTCATCACCCCTAGCAACCAGGGAAATGCAAATCAAAACATCTTTGAGATTTTACCTTCCCCCAGTCAGAATGACGAAGACCAACAAACTGATAGAAAATGGTGGAGGGAATGTGAGGGAAAGTCTCGCTCAGGGTCTGTGGGACTGTGGACTGGTACAGCCCCTATTGACATCAGTGTGCACAATTCTCAAAAAGCTAAAAACATATCTACCGTGTGACCAGCTACAGCACTCCTTGGCACATGCCCAAAGGAAATCCTGTTTCGCAGGTGCTTGCTCAGCCACGTTCATTGCTGCTCTGCTCACACTAGCTAGGAAACGGAACCAACCTAAATGTCCTTCAACCAACAAATGAATAATAAAAATGTGGTACATGTGCTACACTATGGGAAACCATTGAGCTGTAAAGAAAACTGAAATTTGCAGGTAAATGGACGGACCTGGAAAAGATCATATCAAGCCGGGAAACCTAGACCCAGAAAGAAAAAGTCTCATGCTCTTTCTCATCGCAGACTCCTAGCTCCAAGTCTTCAGAGAAAGTGTAGTTCTCACCCTCATCAAGAAAACTTGTCTTTACAACAGGTGGAGACCATTGCAGAAAACCAGAGCCAATCAAAATGCAGAGCAGTGGAGCCCAGGCCCAACAGATACATCTACAAAACAACTCTCACACCTAATGCTCAGCAAGTGCTGTGGAAGAGAGGGCGGGAAGACTGTGAGAGCCAAACCGTTAGAAAGTTTGCTGTGCAATTGTCTCCTAAGAATGTCAGAAGTTGAGCTTATAATGTCTCAGCAACATGACTGCCGAAGCATGAGGAGACCAAGTTCCCAAACAACAGACATGCCAATGTGGATGAGGGCAAGACCAGGAGACCTGGCCCCTACACAAAGAACTAAGGAATGCTCAGAGTATGTCTCTTCTGAGAGAGAGAGACGTACCAGTTGGCTATCTGATAGCAAATGGTCGCAAGTAACGTTGTACAGACTGAGCAGCTTAGGAATATAGACATATACATATATGCATGTAACAGCAATTATTGAAAAAAATAGGCCATAAATTTGAAAGAGAGAAAGGTAGGGTAGATGGGGAGGTTTGAAGGAAGGAAAGAGAAGGGGGAGATGATGTAATTATATTTTAATCTCAAAAGTTATAAAAAATAAATTTTTTAAAAAGGAAGACACTGTACCATATCTCCCTTCTACCAGCTTAGTGAGACAGTGGTCCCCAAAAACTGGAGCTGAGACGGTGATGGGTCAGTGGTAGATGGACCGCTTCATTTCACATACCTAGTTCTCCGTTTAAACCTAAACCTATGTCAGCACCCCAAACCTGGACTTGAGGGCTACAGGAAGCCTTTTATAAACTTTGTTTCTCAGACTTAAAACCTTTCCTGGGAAGCACAGAGCTGGGTAAGGAGGCCCAAGCTCCAGGGGATTTATGCAGCCTCCCCTGCCTGCCTCAGATTCTTGCCATCTGGCCTAGCATGCCTGAGTTACCATTGGTGTTTCTTTTGGCATTTGGCCTCAACAAGGGGTGTGTGTGTGTGTGTGTGTGTGTGTGTGTGTGTGTGTGTGTGTGTGTGTGTGTGTGTGTGTGTGTGACGTCTTCTGGCTTTGTTTGAAAAACTGAAAGATCAAACCATACCTACTGTGGTACCTCCTGTCCTCACCCAACAAGTTCCTCTCTATAGGTTACTCATCTTGCACTTGGATTTGAGGCTCTGACCAGATAGGAACTACCACAGGTTTTCTGAACTGTACGATCCTACCTGTGGTTGCTATGGCCATCCCATCTGTGTTTGCCATGACCACCTCTGCCTCCATTGCTGCAATGACACCCCAAACATGTGGTTCTGATGATCACTCCAACTATTGTTGTCATGCCCACCTATGGTTGCAGTAACCACACCCTCTGTGACTACAGTGACTATCCATCCTGTATTTTTGATGACCTCCTTACTGTGGTTGCCGTGACCACCCTCCCTGTAGTTGTCATGACCACCCAACCTGTAGTTGCAATGATCACTCTACCTGTGGCAGTTTTCTGCATCACACAGAAGTCTTCAACTACAAGTAAAACACCCAGTTCAGTTGTCACACAGTGCCAGCTCTGCCACTGACTTCTCTTTCAGCAAGCCCTCAGCTCTCCCTCCTAACTGAATGAGGGTTCATCCTCAGGGAAGCTTCACCTCCCCCCCCATCAAGGCAGATAATCACCAGCTTCACACTCACAAGCCCACCTGAACAAAGAAGAACCCTTCCCACCATGCCAAGTGAAAGCTCTCAATTCATGCTGACTGGGCTTCTGTCCCAACCACTTGAGCCATGGTTTGGAGCAACTCTTAGTTGGCTTAGAGCAATCTGGCCTTAATGAGAGCCAAATCTCCCCTCAAATTAGAACAGTGTTTATATCACCTCAAACTACAACCAGTGTGCCATGGAGGCTTTGAAAAAAGACCACAAGGTCCCTAAGCTTTGTGTTTCCTACCCCCAAAGAAACACTGAGGGCAGGACTGGTTCAACTTCATCTCTGGTCCCCTTCCTCTCCTGTGCCAGGCATGCAGCACACATCCAGAAATGCCCTTTTATTTGAATTCCTCTCTTCTTTCCCATACAGATGACAGCTAGCTATTACCCAGTGTTTACAAGAACATCTCTGGTATCCCCAGCTTCCACCCATCCTGAGACAGTCTGCAGTTGCTGCTGCCTGGGTGTGGGCAGACCTCCGGGAACAGGGTACAACTGGCCTCTCCTGACACAGGTTTGGTACAAAGGTATCTTGGGGTAAGATGCCTGAGGTTAGCCTGGGGCATCTACACCTACTTCGTGGCCTCCCATGGGGCTCTGGAAGCATGGGGACAGGCCATGTGCCTGCTTACCTCTGCCTACTCCATCACAATGACATTGGAGTGACAGCTGCCCCAAAGAAGACCAGACTTCACCCAATGGGAGTGGAATGGGAGTCTGATTCTGGTGTATTGTTATTGTTTGTTTGTTTGTTTGTTTGTTTGGTTGGTTGGTTGGTTGGTTGGTTTTGGATTTTTTGTTGTAAATTTGAACGGAAAAAGTTTAGGTCTTAGAATTGGAGCCGGACTGTTATATAAGGAAGGTGTGACAGGAAGAGGGACACTGAGAAACAGACAGAGAGAATCAAAGGGAAGAAGGCAGGCAAGGGACAGACTGAGAGGATCATAGACCCCCTACCTGGCCCTGGTGATTTCTGACTCCTAGAGACCCAGTCCTGAGGTATGGGTCCTGACATTCTCAGGACCTTTCTAGTGCTAGTTCTTTGCATGGCTTCTCAGCCCAGTCCACTGAGTATCTTCATCTGCAGTTGGAGAACTTTCTCTTCCTAACCCACCAGGAGCAGTCTGGCCTCTCCGTGCAGTCCTATTTAAACTAGTGAGAATGAGCCTCTGAGCTCTTCGATCCAGAATGCTTTGATTGACACATGTCTTGAAACAGTGACCCAGCCCAGTCCACTCATAGACTCTCCTGCCTTCTTCTGCTCCTTGTTTCATTTGGATAACTCAATCACTCATTTATTCCTAGAGGTCTTATTAACTTTTTGTTATCTCAAATTACGGTTGGCAGACATTAACTATGGTCCAGAGAGGCCCGATGCTTGACATGGTAAAGATGTGGAGAGGAACCAGGTGGAGTTTGAATTTTGAAAATGGGAAAGAAATAAAAATTAAGCAAAGGCTGGATGGTGTTTCAAGTCTTGGGAAAGAGTATGCATGAGATGGGGAGCACTTTGGCTAAAGGGCTGTCCCCGGAGGGCTAGCTCAGCCTCGGAGAAGCAGCTGGCTGTGGATTAACTTCAAGTACTTGATGCATGCCCTCAGCCCAGGAATGCCCCCAGCCACCTTCCCAGCCCTGATCCGGGTCCCTAGACACCCCCACCTCTCTGTCCCTCTGTCTAACTGTATTTCAGTTCCCCTTCACTCGAGTGTCCCCTGTTCCGTTCACCTCCAGGGTTATGTCCTTTGAGGAAGACAACATATTTCTGAAGTAACCTGCTTGCACAAATATTCAGAGGAAAATTGAATCATGTGTCTTCAAGGGCTGAGTGAGGAAGGGAGAGATCCCAACCTTTGCCTGGATGCTGTGGTGGAGGAGGAGGGCGAGAAGCAGGAAACACTCCCTCCCTTTTCGGAGACAGTGATTTCTACCATTTTACCACATGACACAGTGTGAGGAGAATTTTCCGTTTTCTTGCTGTTTTTTGTCTGTTATTATTTTGATATAGGCTACTTTTTTGATGTAGGCTAATCAGATACAAGGTCTGATGTAGGCTGGGTTGGTAGTGGCCTCAATTTCCTTATGTAGAGAAGACTGACTTTGAACATCTGACTCTCCTATTTCCACTTCCTAAGTGCTAGAATTGTAAGCATCCATATAGTACGTGCATAAATTATAATTTATGTCATGCCTAGCTCAAGAACTTTGTAAACATAGCTTAGCCCCAGCAACTTCAAGAATAATCTGAAGAACTTTTATTCATGCCATTGTTTAGTTTTGTTGTTTTGTTTTGTTGGGTTGTACCATTTCTTGAGGGACACTTGGTAAACCTAGGGCATTAGCGTCTATTTCCATTGTGATCTGGCACTAAAATATTGAAACTTACACGAACGTTTTCCAACTTTACTTCAGCTTAGGATCTATTGACAGTTGACAACTGTGGGAGAGAAAAGAAACATTCTTCTTTGGGGCTGTGGCCCTTGGCAGATTGCCCAGGCTCCGGTGCATAGCTGCACATGCAGGCTCCTGTGCATGGTTGCACACCCAGGCTCTGGTGCATGGCTGCAGCCCTGCACATCCAGACAGCACTAATTGGACTTAGTGTGTTATTTAAAATAAGAAGAAGGAAGAGAAGGAAGAAATGGAGGAGAAACAAGAGGAGGCCATGAAGTTGGGAGGGGGAAGTTGGAAGAGAAATCAAAGAAGTTAGAGGAGAAAATGGGGAGTGGATGTGGTCATATTTCATTGTATACAGGTACAAAATTCCCAGAGGATTTTTTTTTAGTATTTTTCTTTGTCTTGAAAACAAAACAAAAAATATCGGGCTTCAGTTTAGATTTTAAAGTACATTTACACAAATAGGTTGTTCACACAGATTTTATTTCATGATAGCAAAGAGGCTATCGCAGCATGACACAGGCCACTAAGAAGGATGCTGCCTGCATCTGGGCAGAGAGAAAGCAGGCCCTCCTCCCTGGGAGCCGCTATGAGTCTATAGGAAATGGCTCGGAGGAAGCGTGGTACTGAAGCGGCATCTATACTGGAAAACTGGAAATTCAGGCAACAGGGCTGAGTCTCTGAGGCCTTCTCACCCCAGACTGCCTGGGCCCCGCCCAGCCCAGTCCCATGCTGAGTAGGCCATGAGGACCTCAGCTTCTGACGTCCTGATGCTTTGGGCAGCACCCACTCTTGGCAGTCTTGCTGGACTCTGAAATGCAGGTAAACTCAGAGCTCTGTTTTGGACATGGCTTGCTGGGCCACATGCTTTCCTGGCCTCGGCTAGACACATGCATAGCAAAATCAAGATAGGCTCCACTTAGACGCAATCTCCTGCCAACCCTAGCTCACATGTCAACATAAAGATAAAAAGGAACCGAACAGAAAGAGACAGGGAGCACACTGAGAAGCCTGGGCCTTGAATGCTCTTCTGCAGTAAGCAGCTTTTAAAATGGCTCCCATAGTGCTGGCCTTGGTCTCAGCACCTGTGGCTCCTGTCTGGGAGCCGCTGACAGAATGACTTGTTTCTCACACATAGACTATGGCATGAATGATTAGCATCACTTCCAAGGCGAGGGTCCGAACTGCTGGCCTCTGCTTGCTCACCTCTCCCTTTCTCTCTCATTCTTCTCTCTTCCTTCTCGGATTGACTCAAGTCGCATGTGGA
This sequence comes from Ondatra zibethicus, assembly GCA_004026605.1. NCBI lineage: Eukaryota > Metazoa > Chordata > Mammalia > Rodentia > Cricetidae > Ondatra > Ondatra zibethicus. Next base: position 175,802 of record PVIU01000916.1, on the reverse strand, counting down.
GAGGCACATCTCTTAGGGACCAATGGTGGCTCACTGCCAAATCAAGCAAGAGCTGCCACTCTCTGTTCCTGGTGTCCATATGGAACACACTCCTGCCACTAAGCCCATGGGGAGCTTGGAAGCACATCTTCCCTCAAGTCAAGCCACTCCCCAGACTATGGCCTTCCTCAGAGGACCCAGTGAAGACCTCCAGATTCCTGACTCACAGAAGTTCTGTTTTCAGTCATTAAACTAGGGGATAACCTGTCACTGGTACAGCTCCCTCCCCACATGTAGACCCTCAGAAACTTCAGCAGGTTCACTTTAAGATGGAGGATTCACGGCCTCTCTCCAGAAGGTACTACATGATTCCCAGAGCCCAGGTAATTTCTTAAGCAAAGAAACAAATGCATAAACAGCCACAGTTGACATGGCAGGGCTCGGAATCCATCAAGACTTACGTTGAGGAAGTTTCCCGCACTTACAGGGGGCAGTAGAGTGTTGCCATGTGTGTATACGTTACCTCTGTATTGTGAGGCACACCTGTGACCCCTGCACTTGAGAGGCTGAGACAGGAGGACCTTGCATTTGAGGCCAGTGTGGGCTACATAGTGATACTCTCTTTTAATCTAAATATTCATGGTGTACAAAAAAGCATGAACATGGGACACATATTCAGGGAAGTATTGCAAGGGGAAATTGTCCTTGAGTCTCCCCAAATACGTTTAGCAAGGACTACGTTCAAAGGATTAGAGGAAATTATGTTTTAAATTTTAAATAAAACTGTATCACTAGTGAAGCAGTGGAGGACAATTAACATAAGGAGATAGAAGCTGTCTTAATTAGGGTTTCTACTGCTGTGAAAAGACACCAGAACCATGGTAACTTTTATAAAGGAAAACAATTCATTAGGGCTGGATTACTGTCTCAGAGGCTTAGTCCATTGTTGTCATGGTGAGAAGCAGGGCTGCATGCAGGCAGACGTGGTGCTGGAGAAGGAGCTGAGAGTTCTACATGGCAGAGTTCTTCGGGCAGCAGATGGGCACTGTCACACTGGGGTCAGCTTGAGCATCTAAGACCTCAAAGCCTGTTTCTACAATGACACACTTCTTGCTACAAGGCCACACCTCCTAATAGTGCCACTCCCTAAGGGCCAAACATTCGAACCCATGAGCCTATGGGGGCCATACCTATTCAAACCACCACAGCAGTTATGGGAAAAACGGAAATTCTGGAATTGAAAGGTGTTATTTGTTACTAGAAAGACTCTGAAGCAGCTTCTACGTGGCAGAGGGAAGTACCAATGAACTGAAGACAGTGGTTAAAAACCATCTTGCTTAAAGGACAGGGATTTAAAACATGATTCAAGAAAAATTAGGAGACTTTGAAAGCAGTGAGACAGCATCAAGCAGCCCAAGACATATGGGAGTCCCAGACACGAGAAACACAGGGGGTGGGGAAGATATAGGAAGATGCTGGAGAATAACAATGGTGCCAACCCCCCCAGATCTGATGAAGATAACATTAAATACTGTACAGGGTGGATTAAACAAAAATGTCCCTCCCAGGCTTGTTGCGACCTAGCGCTCTGTCTCCAGATGGTGGTGCTGTTTTGAGAGCTGGTAATCTTCCAGAGGTGGACCCAAGGGAAAAGAAGCAGGTCATCAGGGTGGGGCTCAGAAGGTCCTACCTGGCCCCAGTCACTTCTCTAAGTGGCCCTCACTTCCACCAATTCATAATCCACCCAGGACTAAGGAGCCAAGGACCATAGACTGGAAGTCCGAAGCCAGGAGCCAAAGTAAATCTTTCCTTTTAAAGCTGTTTGTCTTAGGCAGTTGACCACAGTGATGTAGTTCCAAAAAGTCCCAAGAAAATGAATACAAAATGGTACACACTGCACACAAACACCGCAGACATGAAAACAAAGACAGAGATCAGAAAGAAAGGAGGCAGTCATGAGCACAGACAAACGACATCAAGGGACTCAAAAAGACACACAATCCAGACACCAACACCCAGCAACGCTTCCTTTAAAAGTGAGCGCAGGTAAAGACATTGCTACATAACAGCATCGTCACCATCTGTAAAGTGAATAATCTCAGATGCAAAAACAAACAAAACCCACTCAACCCGTGAGCCCATTTATACAGTATCCAACACACACAAACCTGGTAACTTTGAAGGCAACCAGTGTGTGGTGTGTCAGGGCGGGGCAGAGGGGGAGGGGGTGTCAAGGTTCTAGTCCCATGAATGTTTTCAGTTATGATTCGAGCATACTGCATTCACAGTTTACTCAAAAAGCTGATCATAACAGCACTCCCCTGCTGGAACACCTCTGTGTTTCCCTGGCGTTTCCAGCTGAGTCCCAGGGCATTGGCACACAGCCTTCATATGGTGTACTGGTGTGGTCACAATGCCAGAGCTCACACTGCCTGATACCACAAGTGCCTATGGACAGAAACAAGTGAATTTTTAATTAATTCTTTGAGAATCTCATACAATGTATTTCACTACCCACCCAACTCTGTGTCCTTTTTCTTTTTCAAATCCTGTCAAGTCCAACTTGTCCTGCCCATTTACTCTTGGGTGTGTGGCCACCCACTGGAGTGTGGTTGACCTCCAGGAGGCCACACTCTTAAAAAAAGAAACCTAACTCTCCCTCTCTCGGGAGTTATCAACAGCTCCTCAACTAGGGATGGGACGTCATACCCCCTCACTCCCCATGCTGAGATTCTTTCTGGGTTAAGCTTGCACGGGTCTCGTACATGCTGTCACAACTGCTCTGACTTCGTATGAGCAGGTGCCCAGGTATATCTAGAAAACATTATTTCCTTGTAGTCCTCCACTACCTCTGGCTTACAGTCTTTCAGCCCCCCTTTCCCAGTGATCCCTGAGCCTTGGGAGGAGGGGATGTGATATAGATTTCTCATTTAGGGCTAAGCATTCGACAGTCTTATTCTGTGTTGACCATTTGTGGCTCTCTGCCTTGATCATCATTTACTACAGAAAGCAGCTTCTCCGAAGAGGGCTGTAAGATGCATTCATCTACGGGTATAGCGAGCGATGACCCATTAGGAACCAGTTTCATTCTGTCTGCTTAGAAAAATGGTGGTAGGGTCTTCCCTCAATTGATTCTTTAAATTGTGGTTTATTCAGAGCTGGCAACCCAAGGTTGCAGCTAACAGGGGGGTTCAGTTCCCCATCAATTAAGGATTTCAAAGTGGGAAAACATGAGAGTTTACTAGCAAGCATCACAGATGTGTTCAGTAGAGAAGCTCCTACCCTCCAGAGTGGGACGAGCACCAACTCTGAGGGAGGTTGGGTTTTTCTTTGGGTTTAGGGTGTCCCACCCAGCTATCCCCCTCTCTCTTTTTCCACTTGTCTAATGATGACTCTGCGCCCCTTCTGTAGCAAGGATGGGGCCTCTATCTCTGTCCCAGAGCACAGAAGTAACTTGTTTTACTGGGCAGGGGTGGCGCCCCACCCTTCTCTGCTCTTTGTGCAGTCACGGGTACAGAGAGACTCACCGCATGTGAGAGGAAATGGGCTACATTTCAGAGAAATGGAAATGTACTGCTGGGGACAAACGGTCACAAAGAGATGGACACTTCCGCTTCACGCTGGGGCCAAAGAACCATTAAAAATCTCACTCTAGTTTTATGTTCCCCTGTATTCTATCCTAAGGGCCCACAGCCTCAGTAGCAGGTTGATGGCTTTTAAGTGCTGTCTGGTATCGTATCTCCAGCCAGCAGGCTCAGAGGTAAGGCAGGGTGGGGGAGGGCAAAGGAAGCCAGTTGTTCCACATCTCAGTCTTGTCCCTCTAGTCATGAGGTCAGTCAGATTTCTGGGACTTGTGACGCCTGTGCCTCTGCTACCCAGGTGGTCAGGGTCAAGGCTGGGTGCTTTCAGGTTCTTGGCCTCTTATTCAAGGAACTGAAATAAAGGTGCATATAGATCCCGAAGTGGCATGGAAATGTTATTCAAAACAAAGTGATAGTGTAGATTACACTGTCTAGATTGACAGCAGGCCACCTGAATGAGGATACTCACAGGGTATGGTTATTGTTTGGGGCTAGGAGTTTGGTTCCTAGGGATGTAGTAAGTGGGTCTCTATTTTGATTGACATATTAATGTCAATGGTTATGTAAGTAGCCATTACCTTACCTCATAAATTCCTTCCCATGATGATTTGGATTTTAATCATAGCCATGCCTATTAATGCATAAGCATAAGGTGGTAAATAGGGAATTCTTCTTAAAAGTTCACTTTGAAGACAAATTTGCCTTATTTTGCTTTCACAGAAAACCAGTCCAGACTGTGATTGAGTAGGAGCTAAGTTTGGTGGGTTGTTAAGGGGAAAGAAACTCATTACATTGTTCAGTGAGGGGGATGTTGTAGCCCAACGTAGGGCTCCCAGGTTGCTAACAAGTTACCCAGGTGCATTGTTCAAAAAGGGATGCTCATAGTGCATTTAGGTGATGCTCTCAGGCTGCCGAGCGCACTATTAGATGTCTAATAGTCTGCGTAGTCCAAGCTAAGTATAATCCCAGACTGCTAAGCCATGGCCTCTGCTTGCCTGCCTCATTTCTCTCATTATCATCCTTTGCTCTTCATTCCCTGGGTGTCTAGGCTCAGGCAGTTCCTGAAGTGCTTAGTCTAGCTAGTGCCTACCTGGGACCATCTCGCACAAGGGTGTCTTGGATAGAGGGAAATGATTAACTCAGAACAAAGCTTGTGTGCAGGCTAAGCTATTGGTAACATGTACACATGAACTTCACTCTACAATACAGAATACAAATGTGCCCTTAAAACGTGCGATACAAAAGTGTCCCTGTCCACACCTCCTGCTACCTACCATGAGGGCTGTGGTAACGTCACAGCAAAGACTGTGTAGCTTATGAGCCAAAATACATGTTTCTAATCAGCCCGGAGGCCAAGAAATCTAAGGCTCAGGCTGGCAAATCCAGTGTCTGAGAAGGACACCTGTAGCAGCATTGCACTTGCATTTTAATAAGTAAGACTTGCCTGAGGGTCAGAAAAGGAAAACAGCCACGCTGGCCAGCCTTATGGATCAGGGAGCATTATCCCACGCCTTTCATCCCAGTAGCCACACTAGCCTGCCATAGAAACCAGGCAGTAATGGTGCACGCCTTTAATCCTAGAACTAGAGAGGAATATAAGATGGGAGGAGAGAGCACTCAGGCACAGTCTCATTCTGAGATCCTGGAGGCAGGATCGCCACTTTGGACTGAGGTTGAGGTAAGAGCCGGTGGCTGGCTGCTCTGCTCTTTGGATCTTCAGGTTGAACCCCAATTTCTCTCTCTGAGTTTTTATTAATCATGCTTCAGGCACCTTTCCACTGTGTCTGTCTGCATATGGTGAGAGGCTAATTAGCCATGGTTGCTTTCTATGAGCTGGTTCATTTGGGGGTTAATTTGACACAAGCTTGTGTTATGGAATAATCTTTTTGTACACTATGAAGATGTGCCACTTGAATTAGTTTAATAAAAGGCTGAATGGCCAATAGCTAGGCATTGTCAGGGCAGAGAGAATGTTGGGAAGAAGAAGGCAGAGTTGCTAGCCAGAGAAGAAGAAAGCAGGAAAACAGGATGGATAGTATGTTAATGAGGTAAACGAGCCTCAGAGCAGCACATAGATCAAAAGAATTGATTAATTTAAATTACAAGAGCTAATGAGAAGCAAGCCTAAGCCATTGACAAAGTTTTCATAACTAATAATAAGTCTCTGTGTGGTTATTTAGGAGCTGGCTGGCAGGACAGAAAAGTCTGCTTACAAACTAGAGGTATCTAGGAAGAAGGGATCTCAATTAAAGAATCATTTCTTTCAGATTAGCCTGTGAACAAGTCTGGGGCATTTTCTTGATTAAAGATTGATATGGGAGGGCATAGCACACTGTGGGTGATGTCACCCCTGGGAAGTTGGTCCTGGATTGTGTAAGAAAGCAGCAGAGCAAAACAGTAAGCAGCATTCCTCCATGGCTTCTGCATCAGTTCCTGCCTATAGATTTAGATCTCATGAGGGCTCATGGGACATGGGACAGGTGCTGATTTCATGAGGGCTCATGGGACAGGTGCTGAGCTCATGAGGGCTCATGGGACAGGTGCTGAGCTCATGAGGGCTCATGGGACAGGTGCTGAGCTCACAGGACAGGTGCTGAGCTCATGAGGGCTCACAGGACAGGTGCTGATTTCATGAGGGCTCATGGGACAGGTGCTGAGCTCATGAGGGCTCATGGGACAGGTGCTGAGCTCATGAGGGCTCATGGGACAGGTGCTGAGCTCATGAGGGCTCATGGGACAGGTGCTGAGCTCACAGGACAGGTGCTGAGCTCATGAGGGCTCATGGGACAGGTGCTGAGCTCATGAGGGCTCATGGGACAGGTGCTGAGCTCATAAGGCCTACTCTTATGATCTGATCACCTCTAAAACCCTCTCCTCCTGATAACATCACCAGGGTTAGGGTTTGAATACATGAATTTGAATTTGAGGAACACAAACTTGTCCAGACCAGAGCAGCCCTGCTCAAGTATACTTATCCTTTAGCTCTGTGCTTAAGTGGGAGCCACCCACTTCCACAGCCAAGCCCATCTCTGTTGCTCTTGTCACCAGAGGCCAAGTGACATTCTTTTTCTTTGTTGTATCCCTCTTCATTTCTTATAGAAGACTCCCAAGGTCACTGCCTGCCTCTTGTCCCTCCCCCCAGCCCATATGACTTGGAAGGGCTGCGGAGGTGTTCCTCCTGGCTCACATCCCTGGCACCATGCCAGAACATGGCAGCTGCTAGAGAACGACCTTCTAATCCTGTGCACTAACTTTGAGCACCCACACAAATATTTTCTCCTTTTCAACTTGCTTAAGTTAAATGTCCTACTGAAGTGACCAGGGGCAAGCCTAGACTGCCATGTGTCCTAGTTTCATTCTGTTGCTGTCATTAAAAAAAATTTAAACCCTCTAACTAAAAACAACTTTGGGAGGAAAAAGCTTATATGGATCATACTTCTCGGTCACAATCCATCACTGAGAGATGTCAGGGCAGGGACTTGAAGCAGAACTCTTGGACAAATGCTGATTGGCAGCTTGCTCAGACGGCTTTCTTAACACAGCAGAGGCTCACTGCCTAAGGATGGTGCTACCCACAGTGGACTGTGTCCTCCCACACCAAACATCAGTCAAGACAGTCTCTTACAGATGGCCACCTGCCAACCTGATCTGGGCTAATCCTCCTCTGAGACTCTTCAGATGATTCTAACCTGTGTCATGTGGACAGCGAAGCTACCCAGGTTACCAAGCCTGATCACAGAAGACAGAAGGCCAACAGGACCCTGGAGGGAGAGGCATCCCTCTCACCAATACATAACGAAGCTTATAACAAGCTTTGCTCTAATTAGAGCCCACTCCAAAGGTTGTGATGTACAAGTAAGGGCCTCAGGTGCTTCTCAGTATGGCACAGGCTGTCCTTGAAGCCCGCTGAGGAAAGGGCCTCCTGGGCTGACCTTTGGGGGAAGTGGGTATGTTGTGTAGTGATTTTCTCCAAATTGAAGCATGTCCTGTTGGAGGATGAAGGAAGGCTCATGAGACTCACACAAAAAAAAAATCATTGAAAGCTGAAACTAACAAGATCTGCAAAGTCCCTATCTTAGGCTACAAACACAGGCAGGAAGTTCCTGAGACAGGAGACTCTCATGAGATGAGCTACCTGGGGGGATTCTCCAACATGCTGAGCTACCTGCAAGCTGTACAGCATCCACTCGTGGTGGGATTTGCAGTAATGCAGCTGCCTTTGAGTTGTCCCTGCTCCTGTAAGTAACTCCTCACCCACACTCCTGTTACTAACCCCTCACTTATATCCAGTAAGTTTCCCCCAGTAAACTGTGGTAGAACTGTTATGTTGCTATGCCATTGGTTTCCTGTATGTAGTGAGTAAATGTGTTTCACACAACAAACCGGGACCTGAACAAGATGCTGACAGTGTCAAAGGTGACTCTACAGAGTGATTACATGTCCCTGGTTATAGGGTAACAAGGCATGCCACTGAGCCTGAACAGTCTGAGGCTGGAGCACCCATGCGGAAAATCCCAATGCAGCTACCTTTCCCCATGTGTGAATGCATGCTTGCATGCGTGTGTGCGTGCGTGCGTGCGTGCGTGCGTGCGTGTGTGTGTGTGTGTGTGTGTGTGTGTGTGTGTGTAGTATAGTGCAGTGTGCTTTCCTACTGTGGCAACAATTGTACTGGCCTGGCTTTGGAAGATGAGACATGAAATCAAGGCTAAGTCCTCTAACCAATAGGGAAATCTTTATAGGCAGTTCACTGAGGGACTCCTGGTAAGTTGTCTTCCTCTGTGTAATGCGGAATGGCATGCCTGCTTTATGAATGGGTTCTACCATGGGTAAAGGTTCAGAGCAAATTCTGCAGTCCCCAAAAATAACACATAAGGGAAAAGAATACCAGCAAGCTGCCACAGAGGTTGCCTGCTCATTCTGTGTGTGCCAAGAGAAGCATCTGAAGCCGAAAGAGTGGCACAGAGGGATCTTGAGTGTGTGAGGGACAAGTTAGAAAGGGAAAGGAGATTTGGTTAGCATCCTCCATGTCAGCCTCTGGTCTGGAAAGGAGCATGGAAAGGTGGGGTGTTATAACTGAACTGTTGGCTTCCAGCTCACAGCTGGGAGGGGAACTGAAAGGGAAAGAACAAGTTAGGTCTGTGCTGATCCAAACCCTTGGGACCCATGGGGAGAGTTAGATAGTAAAGAGGAAGAGAAAGGAGGTAAAGTGATGACAAAGGACATAAGGATAAGAAAAGCAGTGGTTGATGCCAGTTCATCAGGCCGGATAGAACAGTGTTTACCCAAAAGTTGAGAAAGAGCTCAGATCACTGGGAACCTCAGGACTGGAGTGCAGCTTTGGTGGTTTTGCTGACTCTGTGGAGAGACATGAGCTTTATGAAGTAGGAGAAGCTTTGGTAGATCTGAACGATCTCAACATGCATATGAACCAAGTCCTAAGGTGCTAAAGCCCAAAGGGAGATGGGGAACTAAGAAAACGGTTCAAACAAATGTGGCAGGATGTGTGCTGAGTGGGGGTTCCCAGGGGGAGGATTACAGATCACCAGATTCTAGACTTGGGAGGTTTGTAAAGGCTTTAGAGTCTGACCAGATGTTCACCAAAGGGTTGAAAGGAGTGGAAGATGCAGTGGTCCATACTGTACCCCCTGCTTTGGAGGAAAGAGATGTCCTGGGGGTAGAATCCACCCCAGTCACTCTTCTGGTGGGGTGGCCAAGGTTGTCTACAAGAGTGGACAGCGGGCTGGAGAGATGGCTCAGCGGTTAAGAGCATTGACTGCTCTTCCAGAGGACCCAGGTTCAATTCCCAGCACCCACATGGCAGCTCACAACTGTCTGAAAATCCAGTTCCAGGGGATCTGACACTTCACACCAATGCACATAAAATAAAGTTAAATAAACCATAAAAAATATTTTTAAAAAAATGAGTGGACAGCAAGTCAGGCTGGAAGGAAAAGCATGGAGCAAAGAGAAGGGGAGGGAACCTGAAAGGAGGGCAACCAGGCATGGGGGTGGAGCATCCAGGTGAGGGACATTGGGGGGGCAGTTGGGGGTGGAGCAGCCAGGTGAGGGACATTCTGGAGGGAGTAAGGGGGGTGCAGTCAGGTGGGGGACATTCTAAAGGGAGAGGGCAGTCAGGCAGGAGGTGGAGCAGCCAGGTGGGAGACATTCTGGAGAGGGAGGGAAGTCAGGCGGGGTAAACACAGGTGGGAACACAACCAGGCAAAGGACTAACCAAGTACTGGAGGCAGCCAGGAGGGGAAAGAAAGCCAGGCAGGTGCCCAGCAGAAGGGAGAATACAACCAGGCAGGGGGAGCAGCCAGGTAGCCTGGCACAGGCACCCCGATGAGCCCAATGTGCAAGAGCCAGGCATGGCTGCAAACTTGGGAGTGTTATGGCCTGGTATGGTGCATACAACACCTGAAAATTTGATGGAAAAAAACTCCTCAACAACTTGTGCCTGTGAATGGAAAAGAGATGCAGCTTTTCTTAGACTCCTGGGATCCTGGAGGATCCCCACACCCACCTTATCCAAGCTGCCCATCCTTTCCACATAACCCGATAAAGAGAAGGGTGCCAAGTGGAATTGGGACAGAAATACTCAGGAGGCTTTTAGGTAAGCTAAGACCCTTCTAGACCAGGCTGATCAGTTGTGTGCCCCCATGGTCCCAACATCCCTTTCTATTAGAAGTCACTAGAAGCTAAGAAAACTATTGCTGGGAGCTGTGACGAAGGCAACCCAAGCTAACAGTTCCAATAGGGTTTGGCATCGGCTGTAGAGAGGGGCAGAAGCTCTGTGCACAGTGCAAGAACAGCAGCTGTTGGCTGTGGAGAAAGTGTTACAACCGTGGCATGCACGGGCCCCACCTCAGCTTATATGACTAATAGTTGGGATGGAGGCCTTCTGGTGAATTGAAGAAGTGAGGAAAATGGGTGGACTTTAATTAGGGCAGGGGAGAGTGATAAATACAGAATAAGAAAATGGGGAGGGTAAAATAACAACAAAGGTATCTGAAAAGTCATTTAAAAATCATATTATTAACTACCTAAAATAGCTGTGATACACATAAGACAGTATATAAACATGCAGATATAATTGAAATAAAATTTTCCTGTCTGTATTGACAATGCTTCTCTCAAAGCCATAGACCATCTAAGAAAAACCCCAACACCAGTCATGAGAAGCCCTCTTCTGAGTTGTTCAGCATTGCTCAAGAGACTCCTGAAACATTGCAGGTGATTGACTTTGCCCTTGTTTGTCCTCCCTCCCCTAGAGATGGAAGGTAAGGCCCTGTTGCTGGAGACACCATGTGAGGTAAGGTTTGAAAATAGCTCCTATACAGAGTGACACTATTGGGAAGCTGGCTTTGTTGGAGTAGGTGTAGCCTTGGAGGAAGTGGGTCCCTGTGGGGGCGAGCTTTGAGGTCTTCTGTGTTCAAGCTACCCGCAGTATGATACCCAGTTGCTTCTACTGCCAGCAGATCAAGATGTAGAACTCTGTTTCTTCTCCAGCACCAAGTCTGCCTGCATGCTGCCTTGTAACCCGCCATGATGATAATGGACTAAATCTCTGAACTAATAGCTAGACCCCATTAAATGTTTTCCTTTATAAGAGTTGCCACGGTCATGGTGTCTCTTCACAGTAACAGAAACCCTAAGACATATGTACTTAAAATCTAGTGCCCAAATGCCCCCCCGCCCCGAGCTAGATCTGACTGAAAGCCTCCTAAGGGACCAGAAGGCACCGTGCAAGCTTCCAAAGGAGGGAAGCACCCAATAGTCCTACCTATTATGTCTAACACAACTAGGCTATTATCTAGTTACCTAGCTCTGATGACTAGCACAGCTCAGTAACCCCAAAGGTGCAGTAGTGGGGTACATGCCTTGGCAGTAACAAACAGTTCCCTAATTGGGCTTACAATCCACTCAACAAGAGTGAAATCATGTCTGCTACTAGAAACCTAGTCAACCACCCAGGGCTAGTGAAATCATGTATCTTAGAAGAGAACCTATGACAGCCACTTTACTAAACCAACATAATTCCTAACAATATTCTAAATATTTGTTCTAGAAACAGAAAGATAAGTGAATCTTCTCTTTGCAGTAGATGGAGACCACTACAGAAAACATCTACAACCCAATCAAAACATAGAGTAGTAGAGCCCGGTCCCAAATGGTGCATCTACAATACAGCTCTTGTACCTAAGTCTCAGAGATCTTTGTGGAAGATGGGGCAGAAAGATTGTAAGAGCTGGAGGAACAGGGAGTCTTCTGTGAAACTGTGTGAGGGGGCAAGACAGTGCAGAGGTTCCTCTATCTCGAGTTTTTGCTGAGGCCATTTCAGGTGTTAGAATTTTATCTCCTTGATGAAGAATCCCACGGAAAATTACCCAGCTCTACTTTAGGAATCAAAGGTCAGGATATCAGAGTTAAGTTAGCTTCTGTTAAAACTACCCGTTTGTAGCCGGGCAATGGTGGCACACGCCTTTAATTCCAGCACTTGGGAGGCAGAGGCAGGCAGGTCTCTGTGAGTTCGAGGCCAACCTGGTCTACAAGAGGTAGCTCCAGGACAGTCTCCAAAGATCCAGAAAAACCCGTCTCGACAAACCAAAAACAAACAAATAAAAACAAAAAAACCCTACCTTGTTTGTGTAGAACCCCTCCAGCTAACTGCTTATCTTAGCTTCTGTTAAACTGTTGCTTTCAAAAGCCCTGTATTTTAGAAACTTGGGGCTATACCTAGTTTCCCAAATATTTGAGTGTAGTCCCAGCCGACTGGAATAAAGACTTTCAATTGGCTATAAACTGTGTCTGAGTGATCAACTCTGGTCATCTGCTCATAGCAATTGTGTCTCCTAGAACTGTCAGAATCTACACCCATGAGGTCTCATCAACATGGCTGCCCTAGCAGGAGCTAAACAAGGACAAGGGCAACGCAACAGACCTGCTAACACGGACAGGGAAAATCTCATAAGGTCTCAACCCTACACAAAAAGCTACAGGCAACTAAGGAATGCTAAGAGCAAGAGAAACTGTCTTTCCTAGGGAAGCGCATAGCCATTAGTTATCCAAACCAAATGGCCAGCCTGAAGATAAACATACACATATAGTATATAGACTACGCTGGTTGTAGTTTTTATTTAGAACTTTATATTATTAATTGTATTAATATAATTAATATATCTTAGAAATACATATTATGTATATAGTCACAACAGTTAAAGAAAGAGAGACCATGAATTTGAGAAAGAACAGCGGGGAGCATGTGGAGGGTCCAGGAGAAGGAAAGGGGAAAGTGATTTTTTTTTAATCTTAAAAATAATAAAAAACAATTGCTGGGGAACAAAAGAGGAGCCAGGGCTGCTTGGAAGAGGCTCACTGACCTATCAATCTGCCAGAAGTTGAGCAGAGAACTCCCAGGTGGCCATGTTTGTGAGCTGTCAGCTGTCACTCTTGGTGAGGTGAGCTTTCAGTGATGCAGTGGTCTGTGAGCCATCTCCACTCTTGTAAGTAACCCCACACCCATACGCCTAAGTGACCCCAATAAACTCATTGGCAAGCCAATTTGAACTTTGGTGTGACTGTTATTTTGATCTGTCATTGGTTCCCTATCTTGGGTGGATAGACATCTCTGTTGCCTATCCTCAAGAAAAAGCGCATAGAACTTGAACAGGCTGTAAATCCAGGGGACAGAGTAACCCAAGGAAGGGGTGTGAGCTCATGGGAAAAAGTGGGAGGTAACTTACATCCTCCCTCCATTCCCACCCCTGACCTAGGGAACAGTTGCTAAGTCAACAGTGACCTCACAGTCACTCTCCAGGCCTTCTATCCCCCAGGCCAGCATCCATCTGCTTCCTACCTCTGCCCTTCATCATTACATCCAGAGGACACAACCTGCCTCACCAGCAGACCCAGGGATCAAGAGAAAAGAGTGACAGGCTCTCCTGTGGGACACAGCCAAGGCATCAGCATGTCAGAAGACTTAGGAGATCTCAAGGATCTGATGCCCACTGAAAGGAAGTCCATCTGGAGGACAGCAGAGGAGAGGCGGATGTCCGACCTCACCCGGGTGCTGGAGTGGCTGGAGAGGAGGCAGGGCAAGAAGAAGCGTGCCCTCCAGGTGTGTACGATTGAAGAAATTGCTGCGAGGCTATATGCAAGATTATTAAAAAGAGGAAGAATTGGAATTCGACACCCCCAAGCAAAGGGGGATCATTTTTTAAACACTGGGGTAAGCTAGTGGGGAAGTCCTAGAGGCGAGATTGCTCACCCTGATTAGGCTATCTGCGTTTCCTAAAGGCAACTGTCACGATTGGCCTTCTTCTCTCCCACCAAAGACAGGGTTACAATCTTTCCTGGTGGTCATATTTTAAGGGATGGCTTCAGGTCATTGAGAAAGACGTTTTGCTATAGAAAATGCAGGATGAAGCTAAGAGATTTCTATTTCGGAGAGGAAGAGATTGCCTAATACAAGTGTTCTGAAGTAGACTCTATACACGGCACTTGAGTCAGAGTCTGTGATGAGGGAAGTTTGTCTGTCACTAGGTCAAACTGGGGGCATAGCTAGTACCTGTTGATGTTGGAAACAGTCATGCGCACTAGTTTATGGGGTCTCCGTGCAGGCATGGAGCCTTCCCACTGTCCCCCGCCTCCTCTCTCCTCATGATGGCTCCAGCGTGGATCTTTCATTCCTACAGCCAGTCCCCACTGAGACTCCTCCTGGCATACACCTTACTCTTCACCCACTGAAGGGGCTGCTCTCACCAGCCCATTCCGCTTTCATGGGGAGTCTTGGTACCAAATTGGCCTTTTCCCCCAGAGTTTAGGTCCCCCGGGCCCATTATTTGTGAAAATCAAGTCCGAAGATACATCCCACATCCCCCAGCTGCAGAGGATGCTTCCTATGGCTTCTTGTCCCCCAGAGCAAACGGGTGAAGAGAGCATGACTAAAGCAGCACTGTAGCTAATCTCTGTTGTCAGCCACTGCTCCTAGCCAGGCTGTGGGGCCAGAGCCATGATTGCCCGCAGCTGGAAAATAGGAAAACTGGGGTGAACAAAGGTCGCAGCGTTAATAAAGGACAAAGCGATATCTGAAATTCAAAGTTATCCAGTTCCCACATGCCTGAGCTTTGTTAGGCCCACTCCTCACAGCCTCCTCCGCTCTCTGCAGCCCTACACCCTGCTTTTGGGCAGATGCTTGCCTCCTCACCTGCTTCCGTGCAGCAGAAGGAGCTAGTGCCAACTCCATCAGCCTCTGCTGAGCATTCCTCTCCTAAATGATCTCTGATCGCCTGCTCCTCCCATCATCTGGGGCTGAGGGTCTGGCAGCTGGATCTCTCGGAATTCAGTATCCGTCATGGTTAATAGGTTCCCGTCTCCTTTAAGAGAGATTATATTCTAGTATTCCAGAAGCTTTGCCTTACATGTGGCTTCATATAAATAATTTGAAACCTCGGGAAGAAATACTTTTACCTTTAAAACACAAATCCATCACCATGTGCCACAGAAGCATCCAGATTTCTAGAGAAGGGTGACGAGTCCTTTGCGTAGGAGATCCTTGGGGCTCCGTTCCTCCCTCAAAGGGTCCGGCCTGCAACCCTGACTTGGGTCTCCGTTTCACTCTCACGGAGTCTGGCCAGCAAGCCTGACTTGGCCCCTCATTAAGTGGTTTTCTGAGCCCTGCGAAAACACCTGGCAGAAACAACTGAAGGGAGGGACAGTTTCTCTGGGCCATGTTCCCCTGGGTTCAGGCCATTGTGGGGGGGGGAGGATACAGTGGAGATGGGCAGTCCACATCATGGCGGCAGGAAGAAGAAAAATCACCAGGAAGGGCCCCTGAAGACACACCCACAGGGACCTACTTCTCCCACTGGGCCGACCCCCACTTTCTCTGCCTCTTGATGAATTAGGGATGAATCTTGGTTGGGTCAGATCCCTCAGGATCTGGTTGTCTCTGGAAACACCACAGACACACACAGTGGTGTGCTTGTTAACCTAGGTGAATCTCGATCCAGTCTAGCTGACGGTCCCTAACCAGCCCAAACCCATTCCAGATGGCTTGTGATACTGCCGGTACCATAGGATCCACTTGGGCTGAAGAACCCCTGAGGTCCAGAGCTGTCGAGGAGGCCTTTTATTAGTGTTTGCTGCTCTTTACTTGGCTAAGGCATTATCACATGACCTTCCTAGCATTCCCCCTCGGGAACTGTAACAGAACTGCTCTGAGCACCCCTGTGAGGACACGAGGTGCACCCTGCAGGAGGAGGAAATACCCTACTCCTTACTCCACCTGCAAACCCAGCCTTGGCCCAAATTCTGACTCCTTTTCCCACCAAGCTGAGCAAAACCATCTGATGCAAACTAGCTGCAGACCTAGAAAAGCAGCTCACTGACTCCTGGCTTTGGATAATGTGCTGGATAGCTTTGCTGGCATTTGATGCAAGCCAGGACCACCAGGGAAGAGGCAGCTTCAACTGAGAAAGTGCCTCCATCACATTAGCCCATAGGCAAGCATGTGGGGCATCTTATTGATTAAAGTCTGTTGTGGAAGCTCTCAGTTCAAGCAGAGACCTGGAGGCAGGAACTGATGTAGAGGCACCCGGGTCCTGGATGGTATAAAAAAGCAGGCTGAGGAAGTCATGGAGAGCAAACCAGTAAGCAGCACTCTTTCTTGGGCTCTACAGCAGTTCCTGTCTCCAGGTTCCTGCTTGAGTTTCTGCCCTGGTTTCCTTTGTGATGGACTGTGATAGAGACATATAGGCCACATAAATCCTTTCTTCCCAAGCTGCTTTTGGTCATGGCGTTTTATCAATAGGGACCAAACTGGAACAGATCTGCCCTGGGGCTTCAGGGCTGCCCTCCACCAGCAACCAGCCTTTTAAGAGGCTCCTTCACATCCAGAGGTTATTGTTCATGGAACCTAACCCGAACCATAGAGAGAGCAGGCATTTGCCCAGGGAAGTGCCGCCACTGAGCAAGTGACAGGTGAGATTTCCACAGGGACAAGAGGCTCCAGAGTGTAGGTACTAAGACTTGGATTCCCACATTCCAGGAGTGCTCTCCTGTTTAGGGACAGTGCATGGAACCCCCACAGGGCGACTGCAGGGTTCTTTCTCCTGCCCTTTCAGAAAAAGATCGAAGAGGCGAACCGTGCAGAAGAGAGGGCAAAGAAAGGCACGGGCGCTAGGAAGAAGCAGGACAAAGATGGCCGCAAGGTGACCTTCAACAATCACCCCTCCGCCTCTCCCCACAGCTGCTCCTCTGCTACGATGTCTGAGCATAAGGTTTGTGAAGACCCCTAGATGCCTCTCTGCCCCACAATGACAGCTCAACTGAGTCTCCTGCACCCGCACTCGTCCTGTACTGCTTGACCAACAATCCCTACTTTCCTGAGGTCCAGTTTCAGGACCAGTGTCTCACCTTCCTCCACCCACATCCCTCCACACTCAGGGATGCCAGGGCCTGGAGAACTGTGGGAGCACTCAGCCCTGTAGCTCAAGGGGATCCCCAACCTGCCTGCAGGTATGGGCTGCTTGTACCCCTAGGAGATAAGGAGAAATAAAAGTGAAGATTCAGTAAGCCAGCAGAGAGGGCACTCCAGCCCCCTTGAACACTTCCTGGGCCCAGGGAAGATCCTTGACCTAATTGTGGGAATTTCTCCATTTGGGTTTGGAGGATGCTGAGCACAGTTTACGTCATGGCTCCAAGACTCAAGATCCAAATGCCAGCAAGAAGTTCGCCAGCGGTTACCGCAGGAGGTACGGAGCAGACACTAAGGGCAAGCGTATAAACATGCTGTCCTCCCACTTCAACAGGGATGGCCTTAAGAAGTCTGGTAAGGAAAGAACCTGGGCCTTGGGGTACCAGAACTGTCTTCCCTGCTCCCATTTCTCAGAGGCAGTGGAAGAGCTGCCTATCCGTGCCAATTGAAACCTGTGTTCATAAGAGTCAGGACCCAGCATGCAGGGTCCTTGGGGAATCACTCCCAGGGTGGCATTGACAATCTGGGCATGCCCTGGATAGGAGGAAGTGGTTATTGAGCTCCACTTCTCCCCGGGTATTATCAGGAACCCAGCATACCTTGCTGCTAGATCAGGAACTGCTTTGGTGACCCTGCCTTTGTAGGTTACAAATTTCCTGAGTTAAACACAGTGACAGTGTCTACTAGAGAAGGTGCCATCCTGGTGACCTGACATCTGCCAAGTAGTGTCCACCCCTAGAAAGGGACAGGCCTGAGTTACAGTTCACAGTCCTGCTTCACCACTCAGTTGTATCATCCTGGTCATGCCCCCAGCTCCAGGTCTGGGTTTGTTGCATGTAAAATAGTATAGTAAAACTACTTTCTCTGTAGCATGGCTGTGGGGCTGCAGTGATGGGGACCGGAAGTCAGCCTGACACAGAAGTGCTCAGCAAGGTGGGGCCAGAGGGTTGGAAAACAGACCCGCTAAGCTTTGTGCTTGGCCTCTTGGGATACAAGCTCATGGTGAAAGTGGAATCTGGAAGGTGTTCCTGCTTGCCCCTGTGGAAAGTGGGCAGGAGCTCGGAGCAGAGTCACGCGGTTGTCTGTGTCCCAGAGCAAATACTTTCCCCGTCTTTTCATTTCATACTTCATGGTAGGCACACTGAAGCCTCTGGCCTGTCTAAGTTCAGTATGATGGAGGGCCTGCGGTGCTAAGAGCATTGGGGGACTCTGGATTGAACCCACAGCATCACGTTAATGGGGCATCCATCTAATTCATCGTAGATCCCTTGCTTTTGGTAAAGCACTGTGGTTACATGAGATATGAGCATTCAGGAAAACTGAAGAGTAGTAAACGCCCTCTTCATTTTCTTTGGCGCTATTCTAATTGTTCTGATTGTACAACGTTATATAAATTCTTCATTATTCTAAACATTTTATTTAAAAGTTACCAAAGAAATAAAATCAAGATGGGAAGCCCCGTACTTCATCATGCTCTCTGTGATGCCCACTGCCACTGCTGCCGCTGTGCTGGCCCCACTGGGTTCGTGAGCTTCCTTAGATCTTGCTTCCAGCAGAACCCCCTGCCTCCTGCTTCCTGATAGATACTGAGATGCACAGTAGCCATGCTGCTGTGATTTCTTCCCAGACTCCTCACGGAAGCCTTTGTGTGTGAGCAGACTTCACTGAAACTTTCGGGGTCAGCAGAGGCTAAGAATCACATCACAGAGAAACAGTGCACACAAATCAGGAGCTGGTCAGGAGACCCCACTTTCATTCTTCAGAGTCCTTTGTCTCCTGATTCCCCATAACAAAGATTTTCTTAGCTGTGCTTGCCAGTAAGAAAAGTTTCCTGGGGTTTTCTGAAGGTTCCAGGCAGAGTTTAGAGCCAGGCAACTGGAGGCGCTGGTATTCATCATTGATGGAGAGCGGAAGCCTGCTTAAGGGTCCACTATCGTAGCTCCAGTCCTCGAAGGCTCTTCTTCCCCTGTTTCCCCCAACATTGTCTCCACCTCTGCACTCCCCACTCAGCGCCACTGGCTTTTACTTACTCTAGTCTTTGTCTCTTCTGTCTCATTCATGCAGTATGCTATCAACTCTGATCTGTTTCTTCCGTCTCATTCATACAGTATGCTAACAACTCTGATCTGTTTAGTCCATCTCATTCATACAGTATGTTATCAACTCAACTCTGATCTGTTTCTTCAGTCTCACTCATACAATATACTATCAACTCTGATCTGTTTCTTCTATCTCATTCATACAATATACTATCAACTCTAATCTTTATCTCTTCTGTCTCATTTATAAAGGATGCTATCAAGATATTTTCCTAAACAAAATCAGTCCCTCCCCTAAAGAAACCTCCTGGCAGTGGATAATTTCACCTCACTGTTCAAGATGTAGACATGAAGGATAACTTGCAGGCAGTTTGATCCTCTGTTGTCCTTCTGTTCTCTTCCTCACCATCCGAGACAAATTTACCTTATCTGAGAATGGCAAAGTCTTGCTCCTTCTGCTGTATAACAACCCATAGCCACTAGAGGGCAGTAAATGGGTTCAGGCATCTAAGAAGCACCTGCACCTGTCCTCATTTGGCATGCAGGACTGAGTTAGGCTGAGCTTAGCCACAGTACAGACATCTTCCTGTGCAGTCTTGCAAGCTACCTCAGACAAGCAGGCAGGATCTGGACCGGGAAACAAGGTGGTGATCAGGCAGCTTCGGAGCAGGCAAGGCACCAGTTACATTCCCAACTCTCATCGCCACTTGAACCAACAGACTCAACAAGACTCAACTTCACCTCAGAGGAGGACAAGCAGAAAGAGATCTTCTTGGTGTCTTCTCCTTCAATTCATGGCCTGGTCTGGTGGCTTCTCCCGTCCTTATGCCTTCATCTGTTTCTCTTCCCTTTGTCTCACCACCGTTGTCTTAATTTGCACTTAGTCTTCCACTGAATGATCCTCCTGCAGCTTTGGCTTCCATGGCTGTCACATTTACCTTCCTAACTAATTTTTGTGTTTATGCTTAATGTGGTTTTCTTCGTAACATTGCCATCGAAAAGTAATAAAACTCAAACGATGGATAACTTACCACAAAGAAATGAAGATCAGTGAACTAACTGAAAAACATTTCAGAACAATTTTCTTAAAACTTAATGAACTATAAGGGAATGATCGTCAGAGAAGCTTCCTTCTTCAGTATATGGGAGCTAACACAGAGACCCCCGACTGGACAATGTACAGGAATGCCTTGGAACATTCAGCCCTCAGTGGGATGTCTCCATCAAATCTCCCCTCTCAGGGGTCAACAAGCTATGTGGAGGAGATGGAAGACTGTAAGAGTCAGTGAGGATGGAGGACACCAAGGAAACAGGGCCTTCTAAACACAGTAGGATTGGCAAATGTATGAACTCCCAGAGACTGAAGCAGCATGCCCAGGGCCTGCACAGATCCAAGTCAGATGGGGTTCCAGGAAGAGAGGGGAAGCTGGACGCAAGCTTCCATCCCTAACCAAGAAGCTATCTCCAACTGACAACCACTTGCAAAGGAAAAATACGTTTTCTCCAAGGGAGTCTCACTGTGTTTACAAACCACGCTTGAGGGCAGGCCCAGAAGAGTATATGGCCACACAAAATGAACTCCGTGGCACTGCTGGAGACTCTTTGTCTCATGTTTATTGCTTTGTCTGGAAATTATCTTACTGGTCTTTTCCTTGAATGTTATGGTTTCTAATTTTGTGTTTTTATGGGTTATATTTGGGAGGTGTCCCATGCTTTTTCTTTGTTTTGTTTTTAAAATCTGGGGTTATTTGTTTCTTTTGTTTTGCCTTTTTGATATCTAAAAAGGAAAGAAAGAAAGAAGAGAGAGAAGGAAGGAAGGAGAGGAGGAGGAGTTGGATGGGTGGGGAGGATCTTGGTTGTGTCTGTAATGAGGGAGAAAAAATTGTGATCAGGATACATTGTACGAAAAAAATCTTCAATTTAAAAAACAGGATACTAAGAAACAAAACAGGCAGCAAAATGGACTCAAGAAAGCATGTTTGAATAAAAGGAAAAGTGTAGTAAAGAAACAGAGTCACTTTTTAAAAACAGAGAGAAGTATAGGGGATCGAGGAACACAGTGTCCGGCAATGGAGCATTTTAACAGCATAAACGATGAAATAGAAGAATTCTCAATTTAAAGACACTTTTAAAATGATCTAGTAAAAGGGACAAATAGAAAATTCAAGAAAATAAAATAATACGTGCAGTGTGGCTATCTGAGAAAGAGAAAAAAGACCGGGGGAAGATGATCTAAGAAATAAATGAACAAAGCATGGTGGTGAGCACCTTTAATCCCAGCACTCAGAAAGCAGAGGCAGACGGATCTCTGTGAGTCAGAGGCCAGCCTGGTCTACATAGCGAGTTTCCAGCCAGTTGAGACTATATAAAAACACCAAGTCTCCAGACAAACAAAAAATAAATGAGTGAAAACTTCCAAAATTCAGGGAAAGAAAAATCTTTGATTCACGAGGTCACAAAACATCTATACCAAGACAAGTCACATTAAACCTCAAGTCTATGCAAAGAGTTTGAGAGGAACAGAAAAGTAATTTTCATACACAGGGAGCTTCCATGAGACTATGAATTTCTGCCTGCTGTTCCTCTGAAGGGGCAGGAAGGCTTTTGTGCCTTTCTCTGTCTCTCTCTCTCTCTCTCTTTGTCTCTCTCTGTGTGTCTCTGTCTGTCTGTCTCTCTCTCCCTCTGTCTCTCTCTCTCTCTCTCTCTCTCTCTTTGCCCCTCTCTTCCACCGCTCCTGTCCCCAGAGACTGGCCTCCCTCCTCCCCTCCCCCCCTTTTCCTATTCCCGCTCTCCAAATAAAAACCCTCTTTGTGAGAGCACTTGGAGGCAGAGGCAGGTGGATCTCTGAGTTCGAGGCCAGCCTGGTCTACAGAGCAAGTTCCAGGACAGCCAAGGTTATACAGAGAAGCCCTGTCTTGAAGGAAAAATAAAAGGAAGGAAGGAAGGAAGGAAGGAAGGAAGGAAGGAAGGAAGGAAGGAAGGAAGGAAAAGAAGAAGGAGAAGGAAGGAAGGAAAAGTAAAGAAAGAAAGGAAAGGAAGAAAAAAGAGATAAGAAAAACCTGTAGTATATGTGCAAGATGTTAAGAGAAAAGGTTCAAGACACACCATGGCCAGGTGTCATCAACACACAAGGGAAGACAGGAGGAGGGAAGGAACAGAGGACATGCAAGCCATCAAAGACACAGCAGCAATAGTAAGTCCCTGTCCTGAAACATAAAAGGAAAGTCACCCCAGTCCATCTTGTGTTGCAGTAACAGCACCAGACACTAGGTAAGGAAAGTTATTTAGCTCACTTGGAAGAATGCCAGCAGTGGCTGCTGCTGGAGCTTGTGAGCTATATCATAGAGTAGCTGAAGGCGAAGGGCAGCTGCTGTGTGCAGGAGAGGAGGTGTGGAAGATGGACTCACTATGTGACTGCATGCCATCCTGACAGTATTAGTCGGGCATCTTCCAGCACAGCCCACTTCCCAATACCACTCGACTGAGTATCAAGTTTCCAACATGTGAATTTGGGGAGTACATGCAAACTCTAGCATTTGCTAATCCAAACAGAGTGGCTAGATAACTCAAAAATCTAGCTGTGCTACCCACAGAGACTCATTTGAACTTTTAAGAACACACATAGGCTGAAAGTAAAGGACTGGAAGAAAGATACTCTGTGTAAATGGAAAAGGCAGGAGGTAGCTGCACTAGCATCAGATGAAATAGACCACGGAGGTTATTATATAACAATGAAAAGGTCAATTTGTCAGAAGACCTAACAGCTGTAAATATCTATCCGTCCAATGCTGGATTGCTGGAATAGATAAAATAAATGTTAACAGCACTGAAAGCAGAAATAAATAGCAAGGCAATAATAGTGGGGGACTTAATAACCTAAAGAGGGGTAAAATGATACATCATCTAGACAGAAAATCAATCAGGAAACAGCAGATTGGAAAACACAAGACCAATGGACCTAATAGATGCATACAGAGCTAGCACCCTGTCTCTCTGCCAACAGCAGCTACGCACACTTCTCAAGCACAGTGGAGATGCTCCAGGACAAAGCATTGGGTTTTGGATTCATGAAAGGGTCTTCTCTGCATCCAACCAGAATCAAAGGAAACTGGTAAACTAAACAGTGCTCTTCTGAACAACCAGGACGTCACAAAAGAAGTCCAAAAGCACATGGTATGGATCTGGAGTCACGTGAGAATAGAGACACAAAATGCCAAAGCTGAAACTGCACTCACTACAGGTACCATGCTACGGAAAGACAAACTGCAAGTAAATGGGGGAAAAAGCAAGCCCAAGTTAATAGAGCAAAGTAAATAATAAAGATAATTATTGCTATATAGATTCTCAGACAAAGAAATAATCAATGAAACTAACAGCTGATTTTTCAAAGGCATGAACAATTGATGAATCTCTAGCTAGACTCTCAGAAAAGGAGGATCTATAATAAAAAGTCTACCTCTACATTGCAGATGCCACGGAAGAGCAAAGGATATAAGCAATAGTTATAAATGGCCCCGTAGCAATAGGTTACTGTCTGAAATAAAGACATTCCTAGAAACACAAAACCTGTCAAAATTGAATCATGATGAATCAGAACAAGAGCAAGGAGATGGGATCAATAATCAAAACCTGTCAAAGACCCAGGGCCTGATGTTTCATGGAGAGCATATCAAAAGTTTAAATGAGAATCAATGTGGATCCTTCTCAAGCTTTTCTAAGACACTGAAGAGCAGAGAATATTCCAAAGCCCATTTTACAAGGCCTTCATTCCCTGATACCAAAGCCAGATTTAAAAAAAAAGGCAACGGGGAAAAGGAATCTCACAGGACAATGCCCATGGTGCAAGCTAGGTTTAACACCTCACCAGAATGAACTGTACACAATGGGCAAGCACAAGTCACCCCCAACATGGAAGGATGGTCAGCCCACAAATGTCCACACACTAGCAGAAGGAAGAATAGGAATCAGGTCAAATGGGTTTTTTTGTCAGAACTCTTCATCATTTTATGATACATGCTTAATAAATCATAAGAACTTCATCTCAACAGAGTAAAGCCCACACATGACAAGCCCACAGCTAAAATCGCACTCTCTGTGAAGAGCTAAAAGATTTTCCTCAAGACTGGGAACAAAGCAAGGGCGCCCACTCACCATTTCTGTTCACCGTGATAGTGGACACCCTGGCCAGAGCAATTAAGCAAGAAAAAGAAATACAAGAGGCTGAAATCAGAAAGGAAGAAATAAAATCATCTCTTTTTAGATGCCATGCTCATAAAGCTTTAAAAAGATTTCAAAAACAAAAAACAACATAATTAAGGAACAAATTAAAATTAAAGTAGAATTTATTTTATTTCTGTTTCACTGGCATGTGCTCCTCACCCACAGCAATGGGTTTCGTAAACACATCTTCAACTGTATCGTGTATTTTGACCACACCCACCCTCCGTACCCTTTCCTTGCTAGTCTTTCTTTTCCCAGAGAGCCCCCCCAATACTTTCATTCCTGCTTAAACATGAATGAATTTATGTTTGCACATACAGACACATACACAAAATTTAGTATCCTCATGAGAGAAAACATTATTGTTTTTGTCAGTCTGACTTATTTTGCTTAATATGATACTGTATTTCTTGATAAATGCAGAAAAGGAAATTTTTATGATTTTATATTCATTTAAGTGTGTGTGCACGCGCATGCGCGCATGTATGCCTTGCCCAGGGAGGCCAGAAGAGGGCGTTAGACCCCTAGAGCTGATGTTATAGGCAGTTGTGAGCCCCTTGTTGTAGGTGCTGGGAACCAAAGGCCAGAAGAGGGCGTAGCCCCCTAGAGCTAATGTTATAGGCAGTTGTGAGCCTCTTGTTGTAGGTGCTGGGAACCAAACCATAAGAGCAGGAAGAACTCTTACCTACTAAGCCATCTAACATTTATACTGGCATCTAAACAATAAAATATTTAGAAGGTAAGAGATAGGCACACTGAAAACCATAAGACAGTGATAAACCCATGAATGAATGAAAAGGACCCTGCGTTCACAGATTGGAAAAATACTCTCAGGTTTTCTATATTATCAAAAGCAATCTACAGAATCAATATAAGATCTGTCAAAATTCCTATTGCATTTTCACACAAATTGTAAGAAAATTCTAAAATTAAATGAAAAAAGCCCCACATAGTCAAAGCATCCTTAAGAAAGAAGATGAAAAATCAGAGGCATCAGATTTCCCGATTTCAAACTATTCTCTAAAGCTATAGTAATCGAAGCAGTGTGAGGCCAAGTTAAAAACAGATACATCAAAACAATAGAACAAAATAATCCAACACATAGAGTTAATAAGCATTTGACAAGGGTGCCAAGAACAGAAAAAAAGAGAAAGAATAGTCTATGAAATGAGTAGTATTGGAGAAATGGATAAATATACACAAATATACCCTATGCTACTCAAAACAAAGACAAAAAACTCTGAAGTAGGTTGAAGATTGAGGTGTAAGATCAGAAACTTATCAAACTTCTCTAATTAAACACAAGAGGAAACTCAATAACATTGGTCTTGGCAATTGATTTTTGATATCACACACACACACAAAAGATAATAAATGCAAAATATCAACCAAAGATTCATGTAAAAATAAATGACATCTGTGCAGCAAACCAAATTACAAAAGTAAACATCAGGATGGAGGGAGCATTAGCAGCCTGCCTGCCAAGGAAGGGTTTATATCTGCTGTGGTTTGGAGATGAAGTGGTCTCTAAAGGCTCCTGTACTGAAGGCTTGGTTCCAGCTGTTTGAGCCAGTCATCAGAGGTGACTGGGCCCTGGGAACTCTTGCCCCATCACTGGGCTAATCCATGAGCACTCCGGACACAGAGGCATTGGGGGGCAGTTTTAGAAAACAAGAGGTGGAGCCTAGATGATGTAGGCCATTTGGGCATGTATTGGAAAGGTGTCCCCTGCTCTCCAAGGACTCTCTAACCCGTTCTGCTTTGTGGCTACTATAAGATGAATGGCTCATTCAACCATTCCCTCTGCCTTGATGCCCTGCGTCGTCACAGACCCAGAAACAGTGAAGATAGCTGACCACAGACTGAAGCTGTGCACCAAAAACAAGCCCTTTCTCCGTCAAGTTAATTTTCTCAACTATTTACACAGTGACAGAAAAACGGAATAACACAACATCCAAGCATACAGCGAACTCATAGACAATAGCAAAAGCCAAAATGTTTTCAAACATGGGTAAATAACTAGGAAACAATGTTTTTCCAAAGGAGACACATAGATACACATCAAGCTTAGGAGTGCAGACTCAAAACCAGGAAAGGCAATTCGGATCCACATAACGTACCTATCAGGAGCTGGGATGGCTACTCTCGTTTGTCAACTTGCCTGCATCTGGAATTAGCTAAACCCAAATGGCTGGACACACCTGTGAGGGATTTTTTTTCTTAATTAAGGCACTTGAATTGAGAAGACTCACTTCTAATCTGGATCTTCTGAGGTAGGAAGATCTACCTTTAATCCAGATCTTTTGAGATGGAACAATCCATCTAATCTGGTCCACGCCTTCTCCAGAGGCCTATGTAAAGAACACAGAAGAAGGAAGCTTTTGACCTTTGCCTGTTTACTCTCACTCTTGTTAGGAAGTCCATTCCTTCATTGGCTCTAGAACCTACTTTTTCAGGATTAAGTATATTGAAAACAAGCTGAGATATCCAGCCTCTTGGACTGAACAACTACTGGATTTTTGGAACTTCTGTTGATAGACAGCCACTGTTGAACTAGCTAGACCACAGCCTGTAAGTCATTATAATAAATCCCCTTTATATGTACAATATACCTGTGCTTCAATATATAATATATGATCTGTATCTTATATGTGTCTCTATTTTCTAATATATAAGTATCTATATATTATATGTTATATATGTAAACATGCATATTATTAGAATAAATTTTATTTATAAAATATTATAGGGAGAGATATAATACATATAATAAAATATATTATATATAATATACATGATATTATATGTAATATATATATATAGAGAGAGAGATGGAGAGATTCAATCTATAAATTCTGCTCCCCTAGAGAACCTTAAATAATATAGTAGCCAAAGTCACAGGTAATACCACCTCATAACCTCACAGAATGGCCAGTATCAAAAGACAAGTAAAACAAGCATCAGCAAGGGTGTGGAGAGAAGAGAACTTCTTGCTGTTGGTGAGACAGTAAGTTGGCAGAAAATTTTGGAAAACATGAAACTACCTTTCAAAAAGCAAAAAGCAAACTGCCCTCTGGTCCACCTACCCCACTCGTGATACACAGCCAGGCATGGCGCCTTCAAGTCAGCGCTAGCCACAGCAGCCAAGAAGTGGGAACAGCCTAAGTGTGCACTGATGGGTGTGCGGATAAAAAAGTCAGATGTGGGGGCTGGAGAGATGGTTCAGTGGTTAAGAGCATGGGCTACTCCTGCAGAGGATCAAGGTTCGATTCCCAGCATCCACATGGTGGTTCACAACCATCTGTAACTCCATTTCCAGGGGATCCGATGCTCTCTTCTGACCTCCACAGGTACCAGACACACACGTGGCAAACAGACATAGGTGCAGGTAAAACATTCATACACACAAAAATTAATAAATAAAAATACTAGAGACAGGCATCAGATGTGTACATGCAATGGAATGCTAGTCGGGTATGAGAAAGAAGTAACTTGTGTCATTAACAATGCGAATGACTTGAGAAGGCTTTGGGCTGAGTGAAAGGTTGGAGAAAGACAAACATAGTGTGAGCTTGTTCTGTTTGGATCTAAATGATTGAGCTTCGAGAAGCAGGAGAATGGTGCTTGCCAAGGGCCTGGAGTGGCAAAAGGTATACTTGTTCGGGACACGATAAAGATTTTGGGTGCCAGGGTCTCTGAGACCTTCCTAGGTGGCAGAGTGGCAAGCTGAGGGAGGCAAGAAGGCAGTTTGGTTCAACACAACTCAGTAGCCAGTGTTGGTTCAAACTTCAGGAGTCTGACCCCGAGGGTTTATTTTAGGCATACTTAAGCACAGCACAATTTGGTGAAAACTAACTCAGTCCCACCATGTGCAACAAAGCACACGTAAATCTCCTTGAGGAACAAAGTAAGCTAAACACAGATCAGACGTGATTACGTGGACACTCTCTGTAAGGTCCAATAAAGATAGGTTCTATAGATTGACTGAAAATTAGGATAAGGGTCTGGGGGAGGATTCGGTGCCAGAAAAGTCTCCAGCCACAGAGAGAGCACAAAGGTGCAGGCTAGAAAGCAGTCCTTCAGCCTTCTGGGTGGATAACAGGTCTCGCATTTCTTCCATTGAAGGAACAATCCTCAGTGCTTGGCATTCCAGGTTCCGCTAATGCTTGCGTGAGCACAAAGACCTCTGTGCCCCTACCCTTGGGCTCTAGTACAGTGTATTCATGGTGAGTGTAGTTAGCCCTGCATTACACACTTGAAGTCGCTATACTGTAGCAAACAATAGAGTATTACATACTTCAGATTTGCTAAGAGAGTTACACAAGGAATGTAACCATGGTTTTGGGTACATTAACATGACTTTGTTATCATATCTCAACTCATAAGTACATCAAATCAACATATGCACTTTAAATATGAGCAAAAGTATCTGTCCGTTATACCTCAACAGCTGTAAGAATTGTCAAATTAAATGAACACACTGGTACTGCTGCTGTGGGTGGGTTTGCAAACCACTATTCTGGTATTTCTAAAGGATTCTGTCCACTCCTGCCCCCTTTTCGCCTGCCCTGTGGGTGATTTTGTTCCTGTTCCATCTTTCTCGGTTTGTCAACTATAACCTTGCACTGTGGTGATGACAGAGTCTTGCCTGAACATGCACCTGACTTCTCACAGCCGTGTTCTCTTCCTGGCAGCATAAAGGAACCTACAAGAATGCATTTCCATGTGCTGCCCCCACCGCCTCCACGTTGTCTGCCAGCACCAGAGTTCTCCATGTCTTGCAAACCCACAATGCATCGTTGGGATTTGGGGCTTTGCTTTTTGGTTTTGTTTTGTTCTGTTCTGTTCTTAATACACTTAAACAAGGCATGCATTCTTCTGCATTCCAAGAGTTCATTCCTTTGCATAAATCCAGAATTCTGACTGGAGTCATTTTCCTTTCCTGGAAACTTTTAACGGATCTGAATAAGAGCGTAAATTCTTGCAGCTTCTGCATATTTGAAGAGGTCTTTATTTCACCTTTGTGCTCTCCTGGCTGCGGGTCTTTCTTTTCCCAGGTCTCCATCAGCCTCCCCCACCCCACTGAACTCCTGGTTACCAGAGGAGGCTAGAAGCTGTTGCCCCCTGAAGCTGGACATACCTCATTCCTAGGCGTTCTTTAAAGATCTCCCCCTGGGCGGTTTCCCAGTGCTGAGCCTGACGTCATTTGCTTCATAATTCTTACACTTGAGTGTGAGGTTTGTAGGGATTCTTGGTTGCTAGTTTATAACAAATTTGCAACATTTTAGCCATTATTTCTTTAATTTAGTTCCCCACTCTCTCTCTGTCTTTCAGATACCCCAATCACACATACAGTTCCTTGGCTCACTAGTTTTGTCTTTTGACCTTCTCTTTTCATGAGTTATTTTGTATAATCTCTGTGGCTATGCCCCCAAGGTTCTAGTCCTTTCTTCTGCAATGCTCAATCTTCTGTTAATCTCATATATTTTTTCATTTCAAACACTGATATTTTCATCTCTAGAAGTTCAATCTGGATCACTTTGAGTCTTCTGTGTCTCCCCTAACATGTTCATGCCTTGGTGAGCATAATGGTACATTTAAATAGATATTTCTAGACTGGGGATGCCGCTCAACCAGTAGAGTGCTTGCCTAACATGCACAAAGTCTTAAGTTCAGTCCCCAGTGCCATCACATAGAACCAAGCATGACATCACACGCCTGTAATCCCCCCACTGAGGAGGTGGAGATAGGAAGATCAGGAATTTAAGGTCATCTTCCTCTATACAGCATCGAGACCAGCCTGGGCTACATGAGGCTACCTCTCCTAAATGTAGATATATTCTTTTCCTGATCTACTATTTCTTTTTTGTTTTTGTTTTTCAAAACAGGGTTTCTCTGTGTAGCTCTTGCTGTCCTAGAACTAGCTCTGTAGATCAGACTGGCCTTGAACTCACAGAGATCCACCTCCTTCTGCCCTGCAAGTGCTGGGATTAAAGGCATGTACCACCTCCACCCAGTTTCTATCACCATGTCCCTTCCTTCCCCACAAAGGCTGATCAGCACTGAGCTGAGGGGCTTTCCAACGCTCTGCTGCAATCTGTAGAAACATCTCCTGTCGCTGTCCGGTTTCCCCTACGTGGCCCACTCCTATTATCCTGGAAGGATGGACCTGCTGCGACTTGGGGCAGTCACAGGGCTTAACTCTCTTGTCTCTTCTCACTGTCTCATGTTGCCTGTTGTTTGCTGTCTTAATGCTGCAAACTCTTACAATGCCCAGCATTCTAATTGTGTTGGAAGGCAAACACTCACTTCTGTTATCCAACTCTTGGCAAAAGTCTCAATTGATTTTTCCAGAATTTCAGCCTGCTTGAAATACAATGGCAACCTTGCTATCAGGTGAGCTAGCCGGGGCAGTACTGGAGAGTTCACCCTGGTAGTGAGGATACGGGAGAGCTGGTGAACTGACCAATTCAGCCACCACCGAGGTCCAGATTGGGCTCTGAGTTGGCCCACCCTAACAGCCACCCGATCTATGAACTGCTGGAGCATGTGAAGGGGTCAGTCCTGCAGATCCAGTGTCACAGGATCTGATCTCCACGACACAGGGCAGCAACAGGATATCTAAGAGGAGTCCCAATGAGGACCAGTATTGGTAGTGTAACAAAAGTCAGAGGCCTCAGACAAGAACAATGACTCATTGCAATGAACATTTGCAAATAAAAATGTATGGAGTAAAAAAGAAAGGGAGAAGTACAATGGTGAGCCTATGGGGTGCTTTAAGAAGGGGACTACTGAGTTGTATTTGAGTTTTAGAATGGTCACCCTGGATAGAGGCCAGTAAAAGATTCTAGGAAACATGGAACATATTCCATGACAAAGACCTGAAGAAGTCTGAATACTAGCAAGAGGCTTCTGGTGGCCAATCACCGGTCTGTGTATATTCTGTGGCTTTAGGCCAAGGGTGCATTTCTAATGGGAAAGACTGAGAAGGACGGCTGCACACATGCACCCTTTGTCTGCATGGATATAAAGTCATCTCTGGAGTCCCAAGTGTGGCCCATGGAAAATCTAAGTTATCTGTTCTGTTATGTACCAGAAGCGGGGAACATTTTATTCTAAAAAAGTGGTCAGGACAGGCTTCCAGGAAAAGGCACCAACATCCTGGGCTCACCGTGTGTTAGATGTGGGGGTCTTGGGTGCATGACCTTTAACTAACCTTTAATTCACTGGCTAAATGTATATGATATGGTTGTGATGCTAGAGCAACCCCCAGAAAGCCCTTGGATTGCCATAACCTTTAATACTGTTGCTGTTCTTTGCACCGTAGGCACATCTGGATCCAGAAGAGGATCAGAGAGTGCAGGAAAGTATATGCTCTTACTCTAAGATCTCTGAGTTTCAAAGAGGACACTAAGACCATGGCCCCTCAGAGCATAGCACCAACCCCACCATGCACAAACAGACACTGCTGAGACCTCCCAACCTACCACCCTGTCAGGGACCAGCCACAGGCCAGAGCACCATATGGGGCATGAAGTGTTCTAAATTCTACATCCCCATCTGAGGCAAGTCCATTGCCCCTCGCAGGGAATCTGGACCCATTCCCCATAAGCACATCCTGGTAAAATTCCTGAACTGTGTTAGTGAAAACATGAAAGCTTACAGAGAAGTTAAAAAAATCAACCTGGTATGATATTGGAAGCTATGTTGGAATCCTTTAGATTACAGAGGAAAGTTCACAGCTCATAAACCTGCCCCAAACACACCAGCATCACACCAGGGTGGCTGGATGGCATCTGCAAGTTTGAAGATGTATAAGCTGCACAGACATGTACGTCTCTGTCTGCAAGAAATGCCACCGAAGAAAGCAAGTCTACCTAATTAGGCAGCAGCGGTTTTAAAATCAAAATTCAGGCCCATCCTTTAAACCAAATGACTTTAAAAATTGAGAACAAGGGCTAAGGTGGAGATAACAAGGAAATGCAAATGAGATGGGGTAAAACGAGGTAGAAAGAGACACAGGAAAGTAGCAATAGATACTCTTAAACGTTAAAGAATAAATAAGAACCTCCCACAGCCACGGGCACCAGAAATGGCAACTAAATAGGGAAAGCAGATAGGGAAAAATCCAAGAGAACCCTTTAAAATATAGTATGGGACTGGGGAAATGGATCAGTGGTTAAGAGTCCTCCCTGGCTGTTCTTGCAGAGGAGTGGGGTTTGGTTCCCAGGACCCATGTGGTGACCCAGAATGGTAACACCAGTTCCAGGGAATCTGGCGCCCTCTTCTGGCATCCTTGGGCATCAGGCACACACACAGTGGACAGACAGTGTTTACTCATACACATAAAATAATTTTTTTCTAAAATATGAGTACTTAGGAAATTTTAAGCATTCCTCTTTCAAAATAAAGAGCTCTAACAGGAAGTGCTTTAACGAGTGCAGTCATGCAGTTACAGATGATATAGACTCACATTTAAACCACATAGCTCTTACATTGCCAATATTTGTCAACACCACCTATAAACTTCACAACAAAAAAGTTTTCCCAATGCATAGAGATTTTATTTATTTTAAAGATTTGTTTTTATTTTTTTCAAGCTATACATATGCACATATACCCGAGTGTGGTTTTGCGCATGTGTATGCAGTGTCTTCAGAGGCCAGAAGGAGATCCCTGAAGCTGGAGTTACAGGTGGTTGTGAGCCACCCGACATGGGTGCTGGGAACTGAACTTGGGTCCTCTGAAAGAGCAATATGGGGCTTAAAACCCTGAGTCAACTCCCAGCTCCCTAAAGCATAAAATTTTAGAAACATCTATTTTATCCTAAAGCAATCATAAGAAAGTTAAAAGATACTCTTCAACTTTAAAAAAAATCGAGATAAAGAAATTCATAACAAATCTGGGTATAGTGGAGCATTCTTTTAATCTCAGCACACAAGAGGCTGAGGCAGGTGGATCTCTCTGAGTTTGAGACCAGCCTGGTCTACAGAGTGAGTTCCAGGACAGCCAGGGCTACACAGAGAAACCTGTCTTGAAAAAAAATTAAAAAAAAGAAAAGAAATGCATAACCCACCTATTGAATAACTAATAAAAACAAGCCTATTTCTTTCCAAAACCTCTGGGCAAAGCAAAACACATGCACAGAGAGACTACATAAAACAAACAGTAAGAGCAATTACTTATGTTTCTATACTTTAACAAGTAGAGACAGACTCACCATGAAAAAGAGAGAGAAAGCAAATCCTAGCTGAGACTAGTAAAAACATGAAGATGACAAGCAGCCGGGAGGCTGAATGCAGCGCTCTCCGGAGAAGCGAGTTACAAGGACCATGAAGTGTCACAAAACGAACAGGAGCTATGTGGGAAAGAAACCCATGTGCCCACGTACTAAAGTTTGCTTTATTTATTTATTTATTGCTTGCATCTGCCAAGTTGTAAAGGTTGCAGCCTGTAAGATACAGGTTGTAACTGGCCTGTAAAGAGCGAATAACCCACTGCCACTCGCGCATTACAGACCTGGACATTTCTGTATCAACCTAACAAACCATCACAACTCTATAGTAGCATTATACCAAAAGTCACTACACCAAACTGACAGTAATATAGATGCAAGAAATACTAAAAAAAAAAAAAGTACTTTCAAATATACCTAACTCATGAGAATACATCATGTCTGAAGTAAACACTGGCACTCCATTGACTGAGCAGGCTGCATCCAGTGGGCAATGGACCCTACAGGCCAGCACTCACTGCAACCAAGTAAGGGAAAAGCCACAAAATGGTATCAGTAAATGAAAATGCCATACATAAAACGAAGCAATTCATATTAATAAAAATTATGAAATAAACTGGACGGTGGTGGCGCACACCTTTAATCCCAGCACTCGGCAGGCAGAGGCAGGCAGATCTCTGTGAGTTAGAGGCAACCTGGTCTACAGAGTGAGTTCTAGGACAGCCAGGACTACAGAGAGTAACCTTGTTTAAAAAAAAAACATAAAGCAAAAAAGAAAAATTACAAAATAAAGGAAACTGGCCAATCTCATTCATAGTGATGGGATGCTAAAGTCATTTTAATCAGAGTCTGGACCAAAATGGGTGACTTCAGCCTGTAACCCTTACTGTTTTAGACTGTCAAGTGCAGTGTGCCAAGAATATATAATTTTTATAAACAATGAAAGATATTTTGATTTTTCCAAAATATTTGCAAAACTCAGGACATTCTAATTGCTGGTGTATTTTTGAAGCAATAGAATTCTAATTCTCTCTGCATGGATTGCACCAATTAGAAGTGGGATGAGGAGACAATGTGCCCTCTGAGAGTTCTGTAAAACACACAGAACGCAACAAGGAACAGTGAAGGCACCCAGCTTTAGCCTCATGTTTGGGTCATGCCAGACACTCCCAGTTTCCTAGATCTATGCAGCTGTACCCTGTTCCTCGGCCTGACACGCCACCTGCAATGTGACTCAACTCCATAAGCTGCTGCTCAACACTCACCTCTTCTGATTTCCCCTTCCGGGTTAATTCCCGTTAGACAAACTTCCTCTGGAGAGGGAGAACAAAAAAGAATGAAAGCAAGGGGCAAGGTGGAAGGCGGGCAGGACAGTGGGCAGGAAGGCTGGGAGAGCGGAGGATGGACTAAGATTAGGTGCAGCCCTGCAGGAGCTCTTGCCAAGGTCTCAGAGCAGCTACGAGGAGCCCATTCATTCTTCTGGCTCCCTCTTTCCCACTACCACTACCCTACCCTGCCCAACTCTCACCTCTCCCAGAACCTAACTCACTGGGGGCATCTTCCGATTTCAGACTTAGACATCAAGGATGTCATAGCCCTAGAAACCAACACTCGGGTAAGCCCATACAGTAGACAAAACTCCATAGATCCCGTACTTCAGGAAACTATGTTTGGCACACGGAGGGTGGGCCTGCTGAGAGACTGGACAAGCAAGGCTCCCGACACCTACGATCGCAAGCTGAAGAGCCTCATGGAGAAGGGCACAGAGCCCAAGATGGAGACAGCCAAGATGCTGAAGCCAGAGGAGGTGCTAAGCTGCCGGTGAGAGCCACTGGGGTGCATGGGCAGGCCTAGAAGGGCGGTGTGTGAATGCATGCATGCTTGACCATGGAGAGGGCAGGCCTAGGACATCAGGCGGTAGACCCACACTGGACATGGAGAGGGCAGGCCTAGGACATCAGGCGGTAGACCCACACTGGGACATGGAGGGGGCAGGCCTAAGTCAGCAGTGTGTGAACGCATTTCTGAACACGGAGGGAACCAGCTCGTCCCTACCTGGCCCTAGCTGCGAAAGGATTGCTACAAGACTAAAACCCTGAGTCCTTTCGCTCTGGTGAATTTGAGTGACAGTATCTGTATTGGTTGCTCTTCTGTTGCTCTGGTAAATGCCACCACCAGGGAAACCTATATGAGAAGGAGGTTATTTGGGTTTATGATTCCAGAGGGATGAGAGTCTGTTGTGACAGGAAGGCCCATCAGCAAGTTGAGTTGCAGCAGGCCTGGTGTCAGGAATAAGAAGTTGAGAGCTCATACCTTCAAACACAAGCAAGAAGCAGGGTGCACACTAGATGTACGGTGAGGCCTTAAGGTCTCAGAGCCTGTCCCCAGTGACACACTTCCTCCACTAAGGCCCCTCCCTCATAAACCACCTAACAGTGCCATCCACTGGAAGGCCAAGTATTCGAACACCAGAGCTTACAGGGGACATTTCTCATAGTGTCACTGTCTCCAGGGACCTTCTGCTATGTTAGGGATTTAGATTCCCAAGATGGCCACAGACTGTTTGGTTTCTGTATTCCCCTCTTCCTTCTCCAGTGCTGGACTAGAACCCGGGACCTTTCACGAGCTAGGCAGAACTCTACCACACAGCCTCACCCATCTCTTGCTTGCTCTCCAACCATATCACCAGGTCTCCCCTCTGAAAACACCCAAAGCCAGCATCATCCTTAACTGACGTAACAGGCAAAGTTAAAAACCTTTAGCTGATGAGGAATTGAGGCAACAGGATAACAGGGCCACCCTCAACAAGCTGGCAGCAATACAGCCATCTTGGGTGAAAGACCAGCCACACGGCTCAGGTGTGTGCTGCCCATTGCTCCTGGAGACTAAGAGATGAAGCAGGGATGGAGTCAATGAGAGGCAACACCTGACGACCATGACCGCCCTCCTTGCAGGGACAAGTAAGGATGCGGCTCTAATTGGCCCTGGCTCCACAGTGGGAGTTCTTTCCCACAGAGATCAGAAGCACTGGGGCAGCTGACATCTATAAAGTCATTGGGGAAGCATCTAACACAAGGGTGAGATGGTGCAGTGGGGTGGTAAGGAAGTCACATGCCAGCCCACCCATACTTCCCTGGCAGGCTGCCCTGGGATCCAGGGAACTGAGGCCACAAGCAAAGGCAGTCCAGGGACAGAACCCAAGCACAGGCAAAGCAGGAAGCCCGTTAATGGCAAGACAGCTCCTCTCTGTCACCCATAACCAGCCAGCAGGTGGCTGGTAGCATCCACCTTCTACTAAAACTGGTACCAAGAAGCCAGGAGATTAGCACACACCATTATCCCAGCAGTCAGGAGTTGAGACAGGAGGATTGTGTGCTTGAGGCTGCCAGAGCTACATAATGAGATCCTGTCTCGACATAGATATAGATAAATGAAGTGATTAAATATGAAGTTGGCCCCAAGGTCAAGGTTGACAGTGGAACCAGGAACAGGATCCCACAGCACAGATGGGATCAATTTCACTCTTCAGCAGAAGTCAGGATTACAAGGCTTTAGAAAGCATTTTAAATCAATGGTCTTATTTAACTGTGTGTGTGTGTGTGTGTGTCAGAGGAAGGCACACATGCCTGTTCATGCAGCTCTGTGTACGCATGCTCGAAGCCCCCAGCCTTGACTTAGATCCACTGCCTGCAGCAGTGATCATACCCAAATTAACACGCACCCACACCCCACATTAGCCATGTACTCTTTCTTCCTGGTGCCATTTTAATCGCGTCTTCCAAACGGGGTGGCCCATTCTTTACCTGACTGTCACCCTGTTGATGAACAAACGACCTCATCCCCCAAATGAACACCTGTCTTTCCATAGCAGAGCTTCCTTGACTTCCATGGACCACATGCTGAGTGTAGTGCTTGAACCTATGAAAATTATCTCGTTTTCTCTGGAGATAACCAAGGTGATGCCTGGCAGGTTGATTCCCAAGAGTTAGAGTACCATGAGCTCCTGCCACCACACACACAGGGAGCCAGGCCAAGGTCTCTTGCTGCCCAAAGTCAACCCATACCTCCACCCTTTCTTGAGACAGGGTCTCACTATACATAGCTCTGTCTGTCTCAAAACTCACTCTGTAGACCAGGCTGGCCTCAAGCTCAGAGATCTGCCAGCCTCTGCCTCTGGAGTGCTGGGATTAAAGGTGTGCACCACTACATCCAGCCCCAAGCCAACCCCTTCTCTAGTGAAAGTCGGGTCCCACGGCTCCTAGTCACCTCTCCCTACCTTCTCTTGAAGGTACCTGCGTTTGTCCAAGAACAACGTCAAGACCTTGATCAAGCTGTGCAAGGACGCAGGGATGGATGTGGACATCCATCCACACATGGTGGAGTCCGACATAGACTCCAAGAAGATATTCAACCATCATTTGAGCACGGCTCTCTAGCCGCACTGCCCACCGGAGCCTCACCCCGTGCGGGCTGAGCACCCCACCGACTAGCTTCTCTAAACCGCACCAGGCCAACAAGTCAAGCACATCATCACTATCTGGTGTCGGCTTTGTCCCCGGCTCCACCCTGCAGCAGTCAAGGAGTAATGGGAAGAGAGCCCCCTAGAGAAAGCTTGCTGGGATCAGTGGCATTTGCCCATATTCCTTCACAGGTGGAGGCAGGGGGATCAAGAGTTAAAGTTCGAGGCCAGCTTGGGGGTGCATGAGGCCCTATCTAAAACACCATAATGGGGAGAGGGGAGTACAAATGTTTTTTAAACTGCTTCTTAGGAGAAAATGCTTCTTGAGCAAGGAAACAGGGCTTCAAGTCCCTAGAGAACTTGAGAGAGGAGGAAAGGCTGAACAGCTGTCTGGCGCACAAGCCACTGCCCTGTGAAGGACCCAGCTGTGTGGGGAACTGGTCCTCATGTGTAGGCCTGAGGCTGGTGGCCGAAGTCCTCTCTTGTAAGGGCTGACTTCATGGTCACACCATTTTTGTTAGTCATCCTTTCTCCACCAGGTGTACTACAAAGCTTACTGGATTCCTCTGGCAAGCCACTAAGACCCCAGGTCCCACTGGCAGGACAAGATCGGCTTGTCCTGAAGCTCTGTCCCACATGCCCTAGGACCTGTGTGCAACACCAAGTCCCCAGGGGAAAACCCTCACTCTCGGGGAAGTGTACAGGGTAGATAATCCCAAGAGGGTGCTTGGGATCCCTTATCCCACCCATGGGGCTTTTAGTCCCGTGAGCTGGTGGGCAGGCTGGGCACAAAATGAAGTCAGATCCCTGGATAGGAGATCTTAATGAGCTACAGAGGAAAGACTTCCTGGAGGAGGAAGCTACTTTTGTTTCTTCCTTCCTTGCTTCCTTCCTTCCTTTTTTTTTTTTTTTTTGTGTGTGTGTGGGGGGGTTCTTTGGTTTTCAAGACAGTGTTTCTTTGTGCAGCAGTCCCTGGCTTTGTAGACCAGGCTGTCCTTAGCTAACAGAGATCCGCGTACCTCTGTCTCTTGCCTGCTGGGATTAAAGGCGTGAGCCACCACCATCCGGCTGGAAGCTACTTTTATTGAGAAACAAGAATGCCCAGATCTGTACAAGAGAGGGAGGGGCAGGCAGAGAGAACAGAGCAGGCAAAGGCTCAGAGGCCAGGATAATACAGTAGGCAGGAACCTGCAGTTAAGTCTGGGTGGAGGGGACACGGACAGCAAGAACAGAGCAAAGAAATACCAGCCTTGCTCTGCAGCTCTCCAGTGTGCCCAGCTGTGTGCTGATGGGGTAGAAGGCTGAGGACATGATGTGAGTGGGAGCAGACATGCTCCTTACCTCTGTAATTTGAAACTCGGTGGGAGCGGAGACTTAGAATGCTCATCAACAGAAATCCAGAAGTGCTACACTCCCAGGAACTACAGAGACAGCCTAGCATCTGCAGTGACAAGGGCCAGCCTCTTATATCTGAAGATGTGGAAAGGAACAGCTGGAGGTTAGCTGAGACATTGTATCAGTGAGCTACGGCTGTGTAACAAGTCACCTAAACACCGTTTAGCGTGCTCGCTTTCAACAAGCCTACAGGTCCACTAAGCAGTGGTGCTGTGAGTGGCCTTGGCAGACCTAGGCTGTTAGCCTGTGTCAGGCTCAATTAGTGGGTCAGCTAGGGCTGGCTGGTCTTGGGCAGTCCTGTGCAGGATGGCTGCTCTCTGCCTTGACAGACAAGCCTGGGTTTGTGTTACTGGAGTGGGTCAGGACTAGGACATAATTACATTGCATTCCACTCATGCTGGCAAGTGCCAAGGTTAGCTCAGCTTCAGAGGCTGAGGCTAGCCTGGCTCCATCAAAGGAAAGAATCATAAAGTAACATTGCCAAGGACCTGCCTGGGTCAGTGTAAGAAACCAGCCATTGCTGTGATTAACCAGAAAAAATTAAACCAGAGTAATAGTGTTGGAGCAAATGAGGCAAAGCTGGAATAATCTGTCACTTGACTGGGCGTGAGCGAAAGGGATAGATCTCCGGGATACACTGTGTCACCCTGGGTCACAGATTAGCTGAGGGAGAGAAAAGAGAAGGCCAGAGCTGGGGTTGCTTGGATGGAGTCACCCTCAGCTACAGTGTGGCTTCCACGCTCAGCAAGTCACCAGACAGGAAAGTGTGGGGAGGGCGGGGCACAGCAGACAGGGGCACTGACCAGCCCTGCTCACGGACTTCCTGTTGCAGGGCTCTGAGGGCTGGTGGCCCAAAATCAAGGCACCGATGTGGCTGTGCTCCTCCAAACTCTGGGGGAGATATTCCTGGTCTCGCTTTCTAAGCCACAGTGTCCCTGGCAGCAGGCCACAAGCCTTGCCTCTTTCGTCACATGGCTCACTTCTCCGTGTTTCTCTCTCAGGTCTTAACCTATTAGGGCTCACAGAATAATCCCATCTCAGCCTGCCAATCTTAGGACGGCCCTATTTTCAAACAAGGCGGTGTTTCAGGATTCCAGCAGATCTCTCAGGGATCCCTCAAGGTCACCCCAAACTCATGGCAGAGCTGTCACTGGAGACCACGCCCCCCATCCTCTCTGACCTGAGCCTCTCAGACACACTGTCTCCCCCCAGTGGGCTGGTGGCCCCATGTGACAGAACCACCCCACTGTTCCTCACTCTGTGTGTCCACTCAGAACCAGGTCTCAGGAGGATTCTTCAAGCCCCCGGGTCCCTCCCTGTTCCTGGACTTGAGAATCTCCATGAAGTTTTCACTACTATCACAGTGGGAGGCTGAGCCCAACTCCCGCTGAGATGAGCAGGGAAGTGGGGAGCCATCTCCCAGACCCAGACACACCTAGAGAGCAAAGCTGCCATCCCCTTGGGGCTCAGCTCAGGCTGGGTTCCACCTACAAGCCAGGAGTCTCTGTGAGGCCAGAGGCTTTCCAGGAAGGAACCCACAGCACAAATTCAGTTTCCTGATAACCTGGCCTAAGAGCTCACAGTAAGTCCAGGCCCACAGTACAGACAGCACAGAAAAAGAGATACACCCCAGCCAGCCCCGAGCTGGGCTCAGACAGCATCACCCACAGTGCACCAGGTTTTCTGAAGCCTCATAAACTCTGGAATTTCCTGCAGCCGGTACAGTTAAACCACTCTCCCCAGAAGCAGACGCACACATCAGAAACATTTGCTGTCATGACAGTGGTGACACAGCACACCAGAAGCCAGACTGATCATCCCAGCAGATTGGGCAGGCCGCTTCGATATCCATATGGAAAATGCATTGACCCTCGGCCTCATCATAAGCAAAATTCAATTCCAGATGGATGCAGGTGGCGGCTACTTTGAAAACAAACTTACCAAGCCCTCCCTGACCTTGGAGAACGGAAAAAAAAAAAAAAACCTTGGGACACAAAAAGTCCCATAACTGTATGAAGTATTAAAATGAAAAAGTCTACTCAATAAAGGACACCAGTGCAACTGCTCCAAGTAGGAGATGACAGTCTCCAAGTCTCCAGATGATCCAACTCCGTGTATACATCAAGAACAGGATCACCAAACCGGAAACAGTCAAAGGTTTAGCTAGCATGCAGGCATTTCACAAGACGGTAGTTAAGTGAATAATAAACTCCCCCAAATTCTCACTGTCATATACGAATGATATGGCACAAATATACAATATCTACAGAAGAAATGCCACTGCACACCTAACAGGATGACCACAGATGACAGTGACAATGGCCAGTGGGCTGTGTGGAGCCAACCAGAACTCTCATGCAAAGCCCTGAA
The DNA here is from genome assembly GCA_004026605.1 of Ondatra zibethicus. NCBI lineage: Eukaryota > Metazoa > Chordata > Mammalia > Rodentia > Cricetidae > Ondatra > Ondatra zibethicus. The sequence goes on along the minus strand of PVIU01000916.1, from coordinate 134,047 downwards.
TACTCTGTCGCACACAATGACCCCATGGTCCAGCATTTCCTATTGGTGCACATCAGCACACATACCCACGTGGGCACAAAAGTCATGCTAGCTATTCATAGCAGCTTTGTTTGGTATAATCAAAGGCTGGAATCAGGTCTGGGACCCATCACCACAAGACCTGGGGTCTGTTCACACAAGAGACTACCATAGGGAAACCAGAACACATGTAAAAATTGACCAAGTCAAATGTATCAACAGCACCATGTCAAACTATCAGAACTCAAGGGACTGTACCTTCATTCCCATCTAACACAGCCTTCAGCCAGCAACTGGTGTAGGAGGTCCTTCTGCATTTGTGTTGCTTCCATTGGTGAATAAAGAAAAATGCTTTGGCCTTTTGATAGGGCAGACTTAGGTAGGCTGAGTAAACAGAACAGAATGCTGGGAAGAAGGTAGTGTGGCAGATGATATGTTTCTCCTGCCTGAGACAGACGCTAGTTCGGAAGCTTTCCTGGTAAGCCATGACCTCGTGGTAAACACAGATTATTAGAAATGGGTTAAATCAAGAGTGAGAGTTGGCCAAGAAGAGGCTAGATATAATGAGCCAGGCAGTAATTTAATTAATACAATTTTTATGTGCTTATTTTGGGTGTAAGCTAGCCTGGCGGGAAAGGAACAAGGGGCCCTGTTCCGGGTGGCTGGAAGCCGGGAACGCAGCCCGCCTGCTCCTCATTACTACAAGCAACTTAGTGTTAGAAGCCAGAGTGGAGTTGTCCTGTGGGATGCAGGATGGGAGACTACGACTCTCGATGAGATGTTACACGGGAGTTTCTGTCTTTTGTGTAAGTGTGCCAAGCTTTAAAGTGCACTTGGGTAGGAGGGATGGCTCAGTGAGTAAAGTGCTTGCCATGCTTACAGGAGGTCCTGAGTTCAAATCCCCAGCACCTGCTTACACGAGGTCCTGAGTTCAAATCCCCAGCACCCTATGGATCTAGATGCAGTAACACATCTGTCATCCTGAACTGAAGACCTGAACACTCCTAACCTGAAGACCGGAAAATCCTCGGAAACCCTCAGGCCAGCTCGCCTGGTGTGACCAACAACAGATACCCTGTTCAAACAACATGGAAGATGAAAACCCAGGTTCTCCTCCGACCTCCACACTCAGGCTGGGGCATGCCCCACCACACTGATATGGACACACACACCACACAGTTGAGCCAGGAGGCTGAGGTGAACATCTGTCACCCCAGCAGTCAGGTGACTAACGTAGGAGAATTGTGAGTCTAAGGCAGCCTGGGCTTAGGTCCTCTATGGAGGACCCAAGCACAGACTCCTAGCAATAGTGTATAAGTAGCTTGAACTGGCCATCTCCTGTGATCAGACTGGTGCCTGGCCCAGCTATTATCCAAGAGGCATCATCCAGCAACTGATGGAGGCAGATGCAAAGACGCACAGCCAGAGTTTGGGAATCCTGCAGAGGAGAAGGAGAAAGGAGTGTAGGAGCCAGAGGAGTCAAGAACACCACAGGAAGGTTCACAGAATCAACGAACCTGGGCTCATAGGGGCTCACAGAGACTGAACTGACCACCAGGGAGCCTGCATGGGACTGCATATACATTACAGTTGTGTAGTTTGGTCGTCTTACGGAACTCGTAACAATGGGAACGGGCTGTCTCTGGCTTTTAGGACCCTACTAACCATACTGGGTCTCCTTGTCCAGCCTTAATACATTGGGAAGTGCTTAGTCTTACTGCAACTTGATATGCCATGTTTTATTGATACTTGTAGGAGACGTACCCTTTCCTGGATGGAGACAGAAGAGGAGGAAATTTGAGGGGAAAGGGAGGGAATGGAGAGAGGGCCTGGGAGTGGAGGATGGGAGAGGCTGCGTGTGGGATGTAAAATATATAGATGAATGAATAAAAAATGAAAAAAGGAAGGGAGAAAGAGAAAGAAGAAAAAGAAAGGAAGGAAGGAGGGAGGGAGAAAGAGGAGGAAAAAAGAAAGAAAGAAAGAAAGAAAGAAAGAAAGAAAGAAAGAAAGAAAGAAAGAAAGAAAGAAAGAAAGAAAGAAAGAAAAGAAAAAAGAGAGGAAGGAAAAAGATAAAGAAGAGAAAAACAAAAGCCTCTGCCTGAAGGCAGTCTCCCCACCAGCCTTCCTTCCTTCCCAAAAATTTTCTCTCTAGAGGCCACCAGGTGGCGCCCGATCCCAGCGCAAGATGCTCTGCTGGAGGCACCCACAGGCGTCCACTCAGTTGCTGGCAGAACCACAGGACCCATCCAAAGAAGACCGGACATTCTAGCCTGAGCTCAGAGTGGCACACCTGAGTATTCACAACCCAGCTGAGGCCCCCTGAACATGTCACTTCCCTGAGGCTGTGATTCTTCCCCCAAAATAGGATAAAAAAATGTATTTTAAAACAAGGTGGTATCCACATATGTCAACTAGATAGAACTTAAGGGGACAATGAAACTGCAGGAGGATAATAGAGTTACTGTCACCAAAGGAGGGACCCTCAGTGCTTTGTGGCATCAGAGCACACATTCTAAGATAAAGCCCACCCTCTGGGAAAAGCAGATGACCCTGGCCTGAGTGTAAAACCCAAAAGTCTATTCAGATTTACTCATAGATACTCACTCCAGTACACATGGGATCTGCAGGGTCCTAGAGATCACCCATATCTGGCATCATAGGGATTACAGAATGTGTGAAATATGAAATGTGGTGGATTACAGAAAATATGAAATGTGGCATGCTAGTCACTCCCCATACACACACACATACACACACACACATATACACACACACGGCTTAAATAAATTACATGCATGGATGCCTTAGAATGACCAGAATGAAGAGGAGAGTGAGGAGGGGAGGAAGGAGGGAGGGAATCAGAAAGGGAGGAAGGTGGGTGGGTTCCAGTCCAGGACTGCTGTGAGAAGAATTCTGAGGATGCCCCTCTAGGAGGGCACAGATCACCCAGGAGATGATTGTGTTTCTGCTGTGCCCTGAGGGTCTGACAGTTTCTAAATGTCTGCTGTGTCAGGCATGGTTCATAGACTGCGACACAGTGGAATGGACACAACAGATCAAAACTAAACTCCACTGCCCTGGGGCTGATGCATTAGCAGCTCTGAGCATCCTTCCACTCTTCAGGGCATGGAAAGTGGCACCCTTGTCTAAGTCAATGATGGGGCAGCCGATTTCATACTTAGTCTTACTGGACAGTGGGACATCCCTGTGACCCGGATATAATATCCCTCACATCCCTGAGGCTGAGGCTCATCAGGAGCCCCATCTGGCGCCAGTCTCAAAAGACTACCAAATCCTGCCAGTCACCACCCAGAACTGTCTCTAGGATTGCTCCAAGATTTCCTATGGCTGTGGCATTGCCTCCTGGGGAGGTCACTCTTCCCAGCAACAAAGAAAGCACCTTCCTGCCACCCTGCTGCTAGTCTCTCTCCATGATTCTGCCTGCCTCTCAGCCAGAGTATGCCTCAAGGAGCCTGGCTTCTGGACTCTGGGCCTCTTGTGTGTGCGTGCTTTCTGCTCCCTACTTGGGACAGCAACTTTCTGCAGCTATGGTTGAGCCAGCGTGAAGCTGCTGTCCTGGGGGAGGTGGGAGAGAGATTCAGAGAACTGAGCACCATGAATTCGCAGCTTTTAAATTCTTTTCCAAGGCTGTGAACAAAACACAAATTAAAATGGCAACAGATATCCCTGATATCAGTCGCACTTCTAGACGGTTAATTTATCCAGCATACTGATGCTACCAAAGGAAGATGTTCCCGGTGCCAGTGGCTTTGATGGGTGTTGTGACTGCAAATGATCTGAAGAAAATGTTAGCAATGGCATACCTGACTTTGGCAAAAGAGGAAAGTCTGGGGCTCCAAAGAAAGCTCAGTGGGCGAGAGCCCTTGCTGAGGCAAGCATAAGAAGCCGAGTTTGAATTCCCAGCACCCATGTTAAAAGCCAGGTATAGGGTGCCTGCAGCCCTAGTGATGAGGGACAGAGACATGTGGAGCCTGTGAGCTGGCTGGCTGCTCAACCCCCCTGAAATGGAGTGCTCAGGTTCAGCAAGGATCCCTTTCTTGAGAGAGTAAAATAGAGAGCAATAGAGGAAGGCATTCCACACCTTCCTTTGGTCCTGAATAAGCACACACATGCATATGTGCATACACACCCTCACACATACATGCTCTGGGTGTGTGTATGTGTGTATGAATATGTGTGTAAATGTGTATATATGTACATGTGTATATGTGTGTATGTCTGTAATGTTTGTGTGAATGCGTGTATATATGTATATGCATATATGCCTTTGTGTGCATTTGTGTGTACGTTTGCATGTGTGTGAATTTGTATATATGTGTGTATGTCTATACATGTGTATATGTGTGTATGTATATACGTGTGCATGTGTGTAGATATGTGTGCATGTGTGTGTACATTGTGTGTATGTGATATGAATATATGTGCATGCATGTGCATTTGTGTGCATGTGTGTGTATATGCGTATGTGTGTGCATATGTGTGTATGTATATATGTATTTATGCTAGATGTCAAGTAGTTTCCAGAATCAACACAAGTTTCAGGGAGAGTTCATGATGTCCTCTGAAGGAACAGCCTCTACCTGTTGGCTCCAGAAGGGCCACATGCTAGAAGAAGGGAAACCTCCCACAGAGCACTGAGGAGCTCCTCAGCTGTCTGAGGCTAGGTGTCATAGCCCTTGAACGAAGAGAAGCCCTCAGCCTTCCACAGTATGCCTGAGCCCTGGAGCAGGACTCGGAAGCAGTTAAATGGAAGCTCCAACTATGTCAATTTCAAGTTCATCAGTTGTCCCTGAGTGGCCACTGTCCAAAGGACTGGCTGTGTGAGAGGATCTTCATCCACCATGTCCAGGTCTCAAGGCTGGCTGGGGCTGGTTGGTGATAACTCTTCACATGGTCCCCTTCATTGGACTGCACAAACCTCAAAATGAAAGCCTTCCTTGGGCCAAGCAGTCCATGGGGAGCAGGTAAAAAAGAGGCCCTAAAGCGCACCTCAGAAGTCACCGTCACCACCATCATGTCTGTGGTGTCCTGTTTGTCACACAGCTCAGGTCTAGTCAACAAGAAAGGATGTAACACCATGCTGTTTGGAGATCTGGAGTTGTAGGCACCTATCAGGAGCCAGCAATGGGGTCCAGCCGTTAGAGCGGCACTGTAGGAAAGGGACAAGGAGGTGAGGAGCTACACAGCAGAAGTTGGGACCACACCTTTGAACTCCTGGGCGAGAGCAAGGTGATGTCAAGAATGCTGTTCAGGGAGGAAACACAGAGGTCAGCAGCTACCCTGAGGAGCCCTGAGGCCCCAGAAGGCAGTGGCATATGACTTAGAACTCTAGGGAGAGAGAGAGGACACATCGTAGAAGTGTAGATGGTGCTGGGCTCTTGTGAGAAGTTTGATGTGGCTGGATAGTGGAAATTAACAGCCTTTGAAATGCCCCAAGGTGATGTTCCCTTCCTCTGCCCCCCTTTGCTCCTGATGCTAGAACTCAAGGTCTCTGGTCGCCAAGGTGAGTGGACTTGGTTTCTGGGCTTAGAGCTCCCATTTCGCCAGCCCACTAACTCCCAAGATGGCTCATCCACACAGCTAAGAGTGAAAGACGGGAAAGTGAGTCTATGTTTGCCTGACATTAGGCCCTTTCCGGGACTGGTAACAGCCAATCAGCCTACACGTGCAGAATTCCCAGGGCTTGGGCTGCTGGGCGCTTATTGCTCTGAGCAGGCTGAGCTACCTCGCCTAAGGCATCTGCCTCCCCCAGGATGCCTTAGGCAGACTCCACTGGTCAGGCTTCAAGTCCCGCAGTAGAAACAGGCTCTGGGGGCTCCATCCCAGTGGGAAGGCCATGGTGACTGGTTGAAGAAACAAAAAAGGGGGGGGGGGCTAAGGACCTTCCTCCTTCCTCACAGTGCAAAGGAAAGCCTGAGGGAGGAGGCGTGGAGGAGGAGTTCTGGAGAAGTTGGGGAGATAAAACTAAGATGAGGCAGAATGCTTCAGGGCTGCATAACTCCAGTGTGTCCCTCTGTCAGGGAGAGGAACACGGGTCCATTCTCTACAGTGTCCTTGGAATCCAGGTTGCTTCTCTGGACCCAAGCAAGAGAAGAGAGGCCACACTGGTCACCAACCTGTAGGCTCACAGTAAACAAACGGACTCACGTATCAAAAGTAGACTCCCCTAAAGCCATATGCCACTTGGAAGAGACAGCTTTATCCCAGATCCTCGGAAACTTCCAGAAAGAAAACCTCTGCTCAGCCAGCTCGTGGCCTTGATAGAGAGACTGGCTATGACACAGCTCTGCCGGGGGTCCACCTCTCAGTGTGCTTTGATCCCCCTTGACACCCTCCGGGCCTACTGAGACTCTGAAAAGGAAGTCAGTGCAGTTTCATTCTGTTGGCAGAGAAACTGAGTCCCAGGGAAGGGGAAAGACAGACTTGTCCAAGTGTGCAGAATTAGGAAACTGAAGAACCAGGGGCAAATTAGCAACTTTCACAGGAACCCTCGGTTCTCTCCTTAAACTGCCCTTTTCACCAGCTGCCCCCTCCGGCTGAGCCTTCACTGAATGGCAGGTGCTCAGCCCTCCCCCAGCCCCCAGATACTCGGAAAGACAAATTCGTACACTATTGTGCCTCAAGGAGCTTTGGGAGTTAGCCGAGAACGGGTCCTAAATAAGTGGGTGATTGTCAAGTATGGAGGAAACAATGGGGGGGAACTACTTCAGAAAGGCAGCAGAGAGAGCTGCCTGGCCGGGACCTTTAACCCAAGCTCAGGAATAGCAGAAATGAGCCCTGGGATCGATTAATAATGTCTGCTGTGGCTACTGAATTTGGAAGTGGGTGGGTACTCCAAATACTTGTTTGCTTCTTTCACTTTTATGCCTTCTCTAGAATGCTTGCTTTGCAAAGAACTAGATACAACGCTGCTTCTCAGTTTCTCATGACAGAGGAAGAAGAACACTCAGGTAGGACCATGAGCCAAGGCAACTCACTAAACTCATTAGTAGAAAAATCAAGGAAGTGAAGTAGAGCCATTGTGGGAGACACTACTTCCCGCCAGGAAGATGTTAGCCCTGAAGAGCCCCGTGTTGAAAAGATGGCAGTGTTGACTTAGCACATAGACTACAGCCGTGATGGGAAAGGACAACTGAGCCTGTACAAATGCACACATCTGCCTATAAATCCGCCTGCTTTCGGAGTGCCAGCCCCACTTCAGGCCGCCGAGTAGAGACAACCCCCTTCCATCAGCTTTGCTCATAACCCCCTCGGGTGTCCCACCAATGTGGCCCCTGGCTTTCTTGTGTGTTGCCACATGCAAGTGGCCTGCACCAAGTCCACTGGCTATGACCAGCTGCCTTGAGGAACAAGGGCTAGAGCGAACTGCCCTTAACCTCTCCTGCCCCTGCAGCAGTTGTAGCCATTCCTTTCCACGACTCTCGACTGACCTTACCCCAAGGACTATGTCTCACGCATTCGCCACCAAATACCCAGGACTCGCAGAGAGCGGATTGGTTTTCATTTTCTTGTTGAATGGTAGAAAACTGAAAAGTTTAAGGCCTTGTCTCACATACACCACTGGCTCTGGGTTTTAGGGTGGCTAGCAGGTGAGGGCAGCATGAGAGTCATTCCTCTCAAACCCTACTCCTAAAGCCTTGGCGCTGGGAGAGCTCCAGGAGGTGAGCGCACAGCCTTCGGCTTCTACTCTCGTCACTTTGTGTTGTTTGAGGAGACCCATCCTGCCTACCGAGTTGCTCTGCTGGTCCTCTGCCATGTTCTAGCTTCAGACGGGACCTGTGCTCCCGGAGAGCTGGGAGATTAGCTGAGCAGTCAAAGAGATGTGTCAAATACTCACAGGTGAGCATAAAAACTTCAAGACACGTTCAGTGAAGACGGTGACGCTCAGGGACTCGAGACAGGATGGTTTTGGGCAAGTGGAGAAAGGGCTCTCAGAGAAAGAAGCTTTACATGGAAGAAAAGGAATAACGGGATCAGTCTAATACCAGTTGGAGTCTTGCTGAGCAGGGTCCCTTGGAGGGAACTGGGAAGAAAATAAGTGAAGCCAGCCCATGGCAGGCTTTGGTTCTTAGACTGAATGGCTTCAAGTTGGGCACATGGGTGCTAGGAGGCTCTCATGAACCTTCTAGAGACAGGATCCCAGGGGCAGGGGGCTTTCTGGGGTGATAGGTGGAAAACACACCTATGCCCCCAAGAGGCCAGATTTTGGAGAAAGGGAAAGACACCCCAGGACGCAGCAATGGATGACTCCATAGACCTTGATTTTCAAAATGTGTCTCATCAGAGAAGCCAGACACCTTGTTAGTTCTCAAAACAGCGTATCTTCCCCGGATCAAGACGCCTGTGCAAACACAATGGCCACAAAGTGGGTTTTGTGTCTTGGTTTTTCTGGGCCTCTCTCCCCCGCCCATATCTATTCTCCATTATTGGCCAGACAAAGCCCATCCCAAGATCCCGCGTCTCCGTTGTCACTAACATCTGTCCTTTCTCACCTGTGCGTTTACCCATGCACGTCGCCACCGAATCTTTCATCCCATTGACATTGTAAGGGTTCAAAGTAAGGAGGTTCACGTTGTCAAAGAAGCCTTGATCTGAACGCCTTCCCCCACTTTTGCCTTAAATGAGTTGTTAACAGGAACCCAAGTGTCTGTTGAACCTAAAATACTTTTTAAAAAAATAAAATAACATTTCAAGGTAACTTGCGACACACACTTTAAGAAGCGAAGACTCAGCGTGTCCCCGGCTGCTTCCTCCTTGAAGCTCTGGTCTTCGGGGCTGTGGGAGGCATCCAATCAGACAGCCGCCGCTGAGGACCAGGGAGGAGGGCTGGTGGGGGTTTTATTTTAGATTGAGCTAAGACCATGAAATGGAAGGCAGGAGGAAAAGTGAGTGAGCGAGCAAGTGTGCATCTGTGTGAGGGCGGCCAGAATAATGAGTCGCACTAATTCACAGGACTCCATTTGACCATCACACACGGCCCCCTTTTCTCTTGAAGGCCACTTTGAAAAATCCCATTTTTTAAAAGTCATTTACTTCCCCTAGGAGGGCAGGCCTTCTAAAAATATTCCCCATTTCTTATACCTTGGAAGCAAATTATTTATGTTAAAGCAGCTTCGTTATCCCGGCCCCACTGGGCCAGCTAGGAAATGGAGGTGACTTCCAGAAGGCACCATTGTCGATGGCAAAGTCCTAGGAGCCGCCTGTTCCCAACCAAACAAAGCAAGGCTTGCTGCCAGACCTAAGGGGCCCAAAAGGGTTTTCATGTCCATAAGGGGCCTTCCTTATAGTCTCCCACAGAGGCTTTGACCCACTGTGAACAGCATGAAGTACTGGGAAGCCACAATGACACCCCAGTCTGCATCTCAGAGTTCACAGTTCAACTTGAGCTGACTGATGTTTAATACAATCACAAATAGAAAAAAAAAGCACAAATAGGTATAGTCAAAACTGGGTGGTGAATGACAGACAGAACCTCTGGGTAGCCCTGCATATCCACTGGTCCCATATCTACATATTCAACCAAACATGTATAGACAAAATGTGGGGTTTTTTGGCTTGTTTGTTTGTTTTAAGGCTGGTCCTGCACTAGACATAGACAGACTTTTCCTCTGGTCTTGATCACCTAAACAATGCAAAATAACAACGACTTATGCGGGGTTTACAAAGCCTTAGGGATTACAAATCACCTGGAGGTGGTTTAAAGTCTGAAGAAAGGGTTGCAGGCAAACACAATGCCACTTTACAAAAAGGGTTCAAGCATTGTGGTCCCAGAAGCCGTCCCCAGTAGACACATGGACTATGCTTTGACAAGGCACCAAACTTGGGGTTAGGATCACCCTGAGGCAGTAACCAAATAAGAAGAAAAGAAGGGTGTGGGGAAATCTAGTTATGACTTCTGGGGGCTGGAAGGGGCTCCCAGAACAAAGATCTGAGAGTGGAAGAAGCTGGTTTGGCGTGGGCAGAGAGCCAGGGGTACACGGGGGTGGGGGGGAGCGGGAGGTCAGAGGGAGGGTTTCCTTTCGCTGACCCAGTCACAAGCCCACAAGCCGGCTGAACATTAGAGCGCCACAGAAGCTTGCTCCAGTAAGCAGGAGGATGCTGGGAGACATCCCTGACCCACCCCTCTCATCTCCACTTCCTCCCTCCACCTGGGAAAACGCAATTAAAAATCACCTCTGAAAAGTCGGTGGGAGGAGGAGGGGAGCCGGGAGGGGATAGGCATTCAATGTAGGTGGAACTGTCACAGGCCCCCTAGAGGGGAGTTTGTCTTCCCCCTTTAATCAGCCGCAAGTCTTGTCATTATCCGGTGGGGGAGAGTGGCAGAGCGAGGCGAGGACTGGCTCCCTGGAGAAGCCCCTCCATTCTTCCAATGTCCATAAGGCAATTAAGTCTTCACGTTGCGAACCTGAAGGTTTTCAAGGCTGCGCCAATTGGTGTAGCTATATAGGAGGGGCATCCTGCACTAGACATCCCCTGGAAACTACCACCTCGTTGCAGCACAGAGGCCCTGGTCAGAGATGCAAGGGAGGACAAAGCTAGGCCTCAATACATATTGGCCCCTGCACCAAGAGGCTGCCCTGGAGGGTTTGGGGGGAGGTGGGTGAGGGACTGAGACCCTGGGGGAAGCAAAGGGTGGGCTTATACCAGGATGAGCACTCTGAGAAGTAGCCAGGAACGTGAGGCCCGTCTGTGAACAGCCTCATTACCAGTGAGCCCGGGACTGAGCCTCTACCACAAGCCTCTCATTAGAGAGCTAAATATTCAGCTGTCACCCTGTGAATGGATGAGCCAGAATGGTTCCTCCAGGTTCCAGTGAGACCCTGGATCAGGGATGTCCCAGCTGTCCTAACATGCAGTGGAGGGCCTGGATGTGAGCCAGCAGGGCCTGGGAGGGGAAACAGCACATGCTGAAGCCCTTCCACTGGCTGGCCAGACAAGGAAGAGACTTTTAGACCCAGGGGCCTGGGGGTAAAGAGTACACTATCTAGCAGTGAGAGCCACAGGTACAGAGGCCATGGAGAGAGGCCCCACTGGAAGTTTGGAGACGCAGACACGTGAGGGAAACCACAGTCAGCCAGCTCCGAGGGGTGGGGGTTGTGGTTTGGAAACAGAACATGGTGCTTGGGAGATGACTCTGGGTGAAGTATTTACTTCGCAAGAGCATGAAGACGTGAGTACAGATCCCTAGCTCGCATATAGAAGCTGACTATGGAGACAATGCCTGTAAGCCTGTCCCTGGGAGACAGAGATGCGCGGATCCCTAGAATTCACTGGCCAGCAAAATAGGCATGGTCCAGGCTCAGTGAGAAACTCCATCTCCAAAAAAAGAATGTGAAGAGCGATAGAGGTTCAATACTGACCTCTGGCCTCCTGTGTGCACACTCACAAATATGCTACACACACAACAGAATCTCCACACTGACCTCCGACCTCCTGTGTGCACACTCACAAATATGCCACACACACAACAGACTCTCTGTGCTGACCTTTGGCCTCCCGTGTGCACACTCACAAATATGCCACACACACAACAGACTCTCTGTGCTGACCTATGGCCTCCCGTGTGCACGCTCACAAATATGCCTCACACACAGCTGACTCTCCATGATAACCTCCAGCCTCCCGTGTGCACGCTCACAAATATGCTGTACACACAACAGAAGAGTGATGGGGTGGACCTGGGCGGAACAGCCATGTTGACAGAAATGAGGCGGGGACCGAGACCAGAAAGGAGGACAGCGGACGGGGAGAGAAAAGGAAACCAGAGCACTGCGGGCTGTTAGCAGCAGAGATGAAACTCTGGATTCCCTGTCCCTTACCTCCCCTGCCCAGCTACAGTTGGACTCTGAGTGTCTCCCACAGGCTGTTGGGTTGAGCACTCGGGCCAATGCTTATGCTGCTATTTGAAGAAGTCGGTGGAAATTTTCACAGTGGGGCCCTGACTGGAGGAAGTGGGTACAGGGAACCCGCCCTGAAAAATATACCTGGTGCCAAATCTCCCTCTCCCTCCCCTCCCCTCTCTCCCTCTACTTCCTCTCCCTGACCCTCATGCAATGAAAACCTTCCTCTGCTACACACATCCAACACCTTACGTTCCACCCAGCCCTGCTGGGACAAGAGATTGTATAGGGAGACGTCTGAAACTGAGTCAAGATGATCTTGTGCTCCCTTCTGTCCATCCGTCTGGTGTCCTTCTGTCTCAGCTGCCACAGAGGAGGACACAGCCCCTCAGATCTGCCTTACTCTGCACTGAATGGATGTTAGGGACACACAACAGCTCATGCCTACTGGGGACTTGGCAGAGAGCAGAGTCGCAGGCAGCAGGCTTCCCTTGCCTGCCAGGAGGCGTCCTGGAGAAGGTAGGAGAGAAAAAGACTCCCCAGCAGCCATCACCCCTGAGTCCGGGCTTTCCTTGGGCCTCAGACCTGCACATAGGAAGGAAAGTGAGTGAACTCAGAGTTGGCACTGACTGGACATGAGGCATGCCCTGAAGCCGACCTGCAGTCCCCTAACCCTGCTTCCTGATGACTTAAGAATCTACTGAACCCATGCGTGAAAGGGTCTCGGGGATGAACTGGAGGGGCCCACTGTCATGGCTAGAGGATAGCCTATCGGAACTCCTTCCCCAGCAGTTAACCTGAGCATGACCTGAGAGGTACAGGGGCTGGAACCAAGGAGCACATGGCTCTCTTCCCCTGACAACTATGGCCTGTGGTGGGGAAGGGTCGCCTGCTGAGCTTTGGAGGCTACTGGTACACAGCACATAGCAGCCAAGCCAGAGAGGCCAATACCTCTCTGCCCCGCAGGAACAGTTGTAGAACAGGCCGAGGGGTGGGTCCATCTCAGTGCTAGAACACTGCCTGGAACAGTGGTGTGACCCGGGGTGTGAAACCCAGGGCTGCTAAGTGAAGAAAACCAGGCTCAGAAAATTGATCCGTGCTGACAACAGCCCAGAGCTTGAGAGGGATGAACCAATGTCTCTGTGTCGTAACAATGAAAGGGTGGCAGTGTTCAGCATGGTGCCACCAGACTGCCCGTGGCCGTGAGACCACTACCTGGTATATACATGAAACCTCTCTCAGAGGTCTCCACCCAAAGAACCTGAGGCCTGACTACTTGCCACAAAGGGTGAGTGGCAGATCCCTGCACAATAGGCCCTGCCTTCTTCACAGTCAAAATCCAGCAGACAGGAGCCTTGGCTGGCAGTCATTGTCCCTAACAAGTTAGTTGTGATGATAGAACATGTCTCCCTACCCGTCCCCAGCCTCATCAAAGCATCCCCTTAAAGACTTGAGACCCTGACTAACTGAGGCTGCTTAAGGCAGCAGGGAGGAGCAGCTCTGTCTTACTTGTGCAATGAACACTGCCAGGCCACACAGATGTTAAGTTCGTCCTCTCAGACGTGAAGCCAACACGGGGCTGGTAGATGCTCAGGTTCTTGTGTGTATCCCTGCGTGTCACCCCCACTCCCCTGTGGCAATTCTCCATGCGGATTGTAAACCAGCTTCCTCTCACCTCCTTCGGAAAGCACCACCGGACTGCCTAGACTGAGGCTCAGCCCTCGCCCCTCCTCCACTCAGAAATTTGCAGTGGCTCTGTAAGATCCTCTCAAGTGAGTTTTCAAGGTCCCAGTTATTTCCATACACTGTAGCCGTCAGAGCTCCGTCAGAGCTCCTTCAGCGGCAAGTGACAAAAGCCAGGCTCACACGATTAAGTAACCAACATGATTAAGTGAAAGAGCCATGCTTGATTAGCTCTTACAATCTCACAAACCCATGGCCGGTCTGTCATCAAAACCCAGCTTGTTCCAGGAGCACAGTGTGATCCTGCCCAGTGCACCTCTTCCTATTTCTGCAAGCTTCTTTCTCAGACAGCTTCTTCAGGACAATGAGATGACTGGGCTGCCCAGCGTTGCTCTCCTACGGCTTCCAGACCAGCAGGAAGATCCCAGAACACCCGTTTCCTGGTCACTCAAGCAGCCTCTTGCTGGCCCTGATTGGCTGGGTCAGCTCAACTGATGTTTCAACCCAGATCTGTTTAATAGCAAAGCCAGGCCACCAGGTCTAAAAAGAGCAACGCTCTCCAAGGGTCAGGCAGGTTGTTTTAAGCAGTCCCCTTTCCAGCTTCCAAGGTCAGAGCTTGTGTGTGGAGCTGGTGACTCTGAAAGGCCAGGTCTCCTCTGTGGCTTAGGCAGAGGATGGGGAGCCAGTAGCACAAGACAGACTAGTCTGATCCGGCTTAGGGAAAGCTATTTCTTCTCCAACAACCTCAGCCACCCCACTTCCAAAATGGAATCATACAAGGCCGCTAGAGGATGAACAGCAACTCCTGACTGACCTGGACCAACCTCATCTCTTAGCTCAACAGTGACCAGCACCTGGAAAGTCTTGTGTTATTTCCTCCCACCCCAACGTGGTATTTCCCTTAAACTTGAATATTTAAAGAAAATTCCAGAGAGGCAAGAGCTAGGGTACAATTCAAAGCCAGGTTTAGGAGAGAAATTAAGGGCTGTGGCAAGGGACCCGGCCCAGAGGCCTAAGGAAATGACTTGGAGCCCAAGACTAGGGAGCTCAGGAAGGAAGACTAGCTTATATCACAAAGGTCTCTCACAAGTCTCAGTACTACAGGAACCCCAGGACAGGCTAGACAGAGTAGAGGCATGCCTGGTATGGACACATGGATGGTGGATCAAAAGTTCAAATGAAGACTCAGCTATGGTGGATTCCTATGACCCCTGTACTGAAGGAAGCTGAGGCAGGAGACTTGAGAACTCTAGGCTATAGCCTGAGCTACATTGCAAGATCCTGTCTCAAAACCAAGACAAGAATTACACGTGGGGTAAGCTTGGGGTTTGATGACTGTGGGACAAAGAGGGTGAGCTATCTTTGCCCATCCAAGTTATGTGGCAGATCTGAGTTCTCACAGATAAGAGACACCCAGATTCAGATGAGGAAACTGAGGTTCGCTGTAACGCAGTCTATAAACGTGACCAAGAAAAGGCCCTCTTCCTTTTTGCTAACCGCTAAGGGAGATCTACCATTTATTCATTCCTTCAGATGACAAATGCAGGCAACAAATGCATAGGTTACAGAGTCCTCAAGACGGCACCACATACATCACAGCCTCCAAATGACAGTAGCACCAGACCTGACACAGGCTGCACAATGTGCCCGCAAGGAAGCACATTACTAAATCAAATCAAAAAGAAATACTTAGGCAACTGTGCTCCCTATGCAAGGCTCTTTCTTTTATTCCTGTGTCTAAAAGCATTGTTCTGCAGCTGCCAAAGGGTCTGTGGTATCATAAGGGTGAAGATCTCCTTCTCCCATTGGTAAGAACTGCGGAGCTGGGGACCTGGGCTGCTCCCTGCTAATTTTCATCTGACGGCAGGTGCTCAGAGGTGGTTGGTATTGGAACAAACTTGATATGTCTGTCACCTCACCCTAACTCCCTGCCCCAATAGGAGCTCCTGGGGCCTGTGGGTCTCCCAGGCCTCTGATCATGCTCATTATGGTCCATGATCCCCACCTTCCTTGCCAACCTCACAGTACAGCCAGCTCCCTTATCCTGATCCCCTCAGTTTCTTGTTCATCAACTGTTCCCTGGGTCTAGTCCCTCCTCACCAGAGACCTCCACAGGGACCAGGAGCACTTGTCCCTTGGCACCTCACTTCCCTTGTCCGTGTTACTGTCACCATATTGGCTCCCTCTGGCACGTACTATCAAACACCCAGGACCCACCTTTCACAAGTTTGCCACAACTCTTATTGAAATGTCTTTGTAAGACACGGCTTTGGCCCCAGTGTATATCGGTCAGTATTTTGCTACGCTGCGCTAAGATTAACAAACAGCCCCAAATCAAGCTGATTTACAAACAGTGGTGTCTTGCTCTCTTTGGCGATACAGTGTGCAGGTGAGATGTGGGAAGGAATGGAAGAAGAGCAGTGGATGGATTTCTATTCGACCCAAGACAGGAAAGGAATCATATGGAGGATGCACACAGGCTGATGGCCGCTATAGAGCTGCCCTAAAACCATAAAAAGTGGGGTTCCAAAAGGAATTGGAAGGAAGGGGAGGTGCTAGGGTGGGTAGGCCAAGGTGTAGAACTTGGCAGTGAAGAAATGCTACAGCTGACGTTGAAGTTGGCAGCTCACCCAACTTCCTATGCCCTTCCCGCTGCCTGCATGCACACCTTCTACACCCCCACCCCTCCGCAATAGGCTTTCCCTTCTATTTCTGGTCTGTTAAAATTATCCGAAGCTTCCTATGCAATTCACTGACCCATATTCTTTAAGGAAATGGATGGAATCTTTTTTAGAGCCAAACTAACAACAGAGAGCAAGGCATTACTAACCTGATTTTACTCAGAAAGGAACCGGCAGCCAGGACCTAACAAGTGTCTTGACAGGCGTCTCATATCAGCAGAGACACAGACTCGGGGCTCCCACCCTGAGGCAGGTGTGCTGTCTCCATCTGCACCGTGTATGTCCCCTGGACACCAGGGGTCAGTCAGGGTCACACTGCCCCAAGTGTGCATCAATGCTAGGTTCCTCCCAGGCATTGCGGAATAGAAAAAAAAAAATGACCACTGTCATCTCCCCTACTCCTACCACCTGCTCCCAAACACCTCCTGCCACCACTGGCCACCCTTCCCAGAACTGACAGGGTCTGTGGGGCCATTTCTAAGCTTTTTCACATGCTCAGTCCTCAAAGTTAGGGCAGGGATCTGGCATGGCACCCTCTACAATTCTGTGAGCTGCCATACTGTGGCCACATTTGACAAGGACCATGACAGGGACAGTGGGGTCAATTTATAGGTGACAAGCTGGACTAGATGAGGCAGAACATGACACCCCAAAACACAGCCATTCGGGGTTGGTCATGAGCCTCCACGAGCAGGGCCTCCAAAGCATTGACAATTCCATCTCTCTGAGCTCACATCGGGGGAATCTTCCATATTACCAAGATAATACTATATTAAGCGAGGTTTTGTATTTGGTGTATTTAATGAGCAAGCAACTCCCCAAAGGCCTTTCAATAAAGCCAGTAAATTTAACAGGAGAAACGCGTCAATTGGCTTTGCTGCTTCCACTAAGAGGGCTGCCGCTTCCCGCTTTTACACATCCTGCCGTGTATTATGCTAAGAAAGCCGTGGAATCAATCTCCGAGAAGAGGTCTGGAAGGTGGGTGCAATTAAGCAGCTAGTACTCAGCCCTCAGCTGCCCCGGCAGAAATGATTATCTTTCACGCAAAAGCAATGAAGTTGACGAGAAGTCACCAGCCCACTCGCCATCAGAATGTCCCAGCCCTGAAGGGTCTCTGAGAGGCCGCTGTTCATAAGGCAGGCCAGAGACCAAATCAAAGACTAAGTGTATAAAGGCATGCTGCACCCCGAACAGCATGCTCGGGTGAAATTGATTTATGAAAAGCAATATTATAGGTTTTGACAAGAAGGGAGAGGAGATAAAATATTCATATCCTTCATCTCTTCACGGTGACTGTGGGACACTCTGGTGCCCTTGCAGAAGACTGACAGAGGGGACCTACAGTGAGATGTTGGAGGGAGCAGGGATCCAATGTGGGACAGGATGGGGGCGGGGGGACAGGGCCTGACTGGCCTTATCATCAACCATAAGCATCTACCTCCCTCCCCATTCAGCTCACAGAGCTCAGCTCTGATCTCCAGATATTTTTCCTGGCTTTAGAACACATTTCAGAGCAGAGCTGAAGTACATGTGACCCCTGCCCTGGGTGCATAGCTCAAGGACGGGGGTCCCACACCACACACAAGCTCTCATGCCTCTGTGATGGGAGGGGCTTTTCAGGCTCTGAGGGAAGATATACTAAGGGGAACATCTGTGGCCATCTGCCTGCTAGCATCTGAATATGGCTATCCCCAAAGTCCTGAAGAAACTTGGCTCGCAAAGTCTGATGTAAAGGACTTAAGAGATTGGAACCCTAGATTCACCATGGTGTTTATTCGTGAAGCCTTTGGAGATTGGTTTGACTTGTTAGGCCATCAGGGCAGAGCCTCCCGGGAGATGGAGACAAACCACACAGACACATGTGATCCTGCCGTATTGGGATGCAGCCAAAGGGCATCCTTGCAAGACCCTGCACTTGCTGTTGGGACTCTAAGCTTCTAGACTATGCAGCAAAATAGATGTCTTACTCTTTTTAGTAGAGCGGCTTGTCTCAGGTATTCCATGATAGTCTCCAAAAGCTATCATATACTTACTACATGGCTTACATATGGCTACTATATACTGCCATATATGTGTGACTGGCCAAGAGCAGACACAGAAACAGGACCATCATTGAGCTTCTCTTGTGTGCAGCTTTTCTCCCAGGCCGCACTCCTCCTTGCCCCTCTTCTTCCTGTGGAGAACTCCTCAACAGAGCAGCTGACAGTTGCAGTCTGTTCTCCGCGCCCGCTTGTCCCCTCTGCAGAGACATTGCGCAGTCGGCCTCTCTCTCCTAGAATCTCTGCTTTCGGTGGCCACTTGTGTCATTCACTGCTAAGGACATGGGCTTAAACTGGGACTCATTTTCCCTGTCATGTGACCCTCAGGCTTGGAAGCCCTGCTCCTGCACAGAGGCAGACATTGTTTGATATATGCCTAAGCGGTGTGGCTCAGGTGGATCAAGTATCTTACACGTCAGGGTCTTGCTCAGCCGGTGAACCCTGAGCTCTAGCTTGGCCTTCTCCTCCTTCTAGACTTCAGATCATAGTTCCCACGGTGGATAAGTGGCCCAGAGTTCTCACAGTCACTAGAACAGCATTCCTGCACCAGGAGTACACAGGTTCCTATGACCACACACATGCACACAGGGCCCACCCAGGAGGTCCCTATCCCTTTCTGATATATTTTCTTTGTACCCTGGAGCTGTATCTCCTTCCACATAGGCCAATGCAGATCACTAGCCTGCATTGTGGGTTTTCGCCCTTAATCCTGCCAACAATACAGCAGGTAGGCTCCCCCTCCTGCTGAGGGCACAGAAGGTGGCAGCCTGCTGTGGGGGTTGCTCTCCACATCCTCCCATGTATAACATGTGTGGTCCCATAGTGTAGACAGTTGAAGACTGGTGTTACTAGTAGATGGGGTGGGGGACAGTTAATTACCTTGTTCCATGAGGTTCACTGGATCATTCTGAAAGTTGGGCGCCCACCTTTTAGCCTGGGCTGTAAAGGAAGGCGCTGGCTCCACGTTCAGGAACGGATCATACCCTCTGCTGACTAACCTGACCCCAGGCTCCTCACTATGAGAAGCAATGATGTCACAGATGTACAGTGAGAATTCCCTGGAGGGGTCAGGGCACCCCACACCTAACGCCACCTCGCTAGGACTCTCCTGGGAAGCCCCCACTTTCCATTTTCAAAAGCATTCACCACACTTGGGCTGCCTAGCGGACACCAGGTCTTCTCAGCTCAGTTTACCGGGTCCACAAAGGCCAAAGCAGTCTGGAGTGGACCCCAGAGTCCATCAGTCCGGTCAGGCCAGGTGTGAGCCTGCCTGTGTCCCTCTCCTCCAGACTAGGCCAGAAACAGCCAGAGAGGTTGCGCTGAGTGGGTACCAGGTGCAACCCAACTGCTCCATCTGGATCAGCAATTTCATGATGTAGGTTTTGCTTCCTCCATACACGATGTTTCCTGAACCCCACTCTGTGCCTCACACTCAAAAGTCATTGTCAAAGAAAACCATATTCTTTCCCCCAGGAGCTCATCATTCAGGGGCACTCGGGCAAAGAGGAACTTGAAGTGTAAGCCACAGAAAGGAGGAAGTCAGCCTCCACTTCTCACCACGGGAATATCCCCACAAGGAACCGCCCTCCCGGGGTTCTGATCCCTCCCTGCTGCCTCCTCCCCCTTCCCTTCTGGCCTCTGCCATTCTGTCTCAGATAGCTAGCTACACACGTATACTTTATAACATGCAGAGGAGCTAAACCAAACCCAGACCACCCGCCCTGAGGACATTTTAAATGTCCATGTTCCCAGTTCCCAGCCTGTAGGCACACTGGCCTGTTGGGGTTTGGTTTTGTTTTATCTTTGCTTGTTTTCCTTTGCTTGATGTTTTTATTTGCTTTGTCTTGTTTGCTTATTGATGTTGGAAATTGTTCGTTTGTTTTTTTTTTTAATTTGCTTGATGGCAAGAATCGAATTCTCTCTGTAACCCCAGAGGAAATCTGCCCGAGATGCTTCCCACATCACCACACACCACATTTTGCTTCCCATGATAGGAACTCGGGACAGTGAGGGCTGCTCATGTCCAGCCCACTCTCCATCAGTGCTCAGGGCCTTCCGAAGGAGCTTCTTCGGGCAGGTGTCCCTGGTCACCCCAGGACTGCAGGTGGTTGCTGAGCATCAGTGTCTTGAAAGAGAATCTAACCCATTAGCTTACCAGAGTCAACTTTGTGCCTAATCCCACATAGATCTTAGGGTGTTAATTAAGCTAAATGACTGATGACCCCACCTCTGTCTTCGGAGGAGCTTCCTCATTCCTGATGGTGATGCACCCAAAGGGGCCTGCTAGAATATTATCTCAACTGCTGAAGAGCCAAGCCCACTCTCACCTCCACATTTGGCACGCGCTCTTCAGAACCAGCCCCTGTTCATCATCTGTGAATGTTCTAGGTGCGCTAGAAGGTACCTGGCTCCATTGTTTTCTGTTCCTCCTTTCTGTCTCGGCGGACAGAGCAGCAACCAGCGCAGGGAGGAGCCCTGCCCTCGTGGTGCTCGAGAGCACAAACGAGACACCAAGCAAGCCAAGGAAGTTGAGCGGTGGGCAAGCGCTGAGAGCTGGCGTGACCGACGCTGGAGCTGGCCACACTACAGCTGCCGAACATGATCTAGAGCAGGATCTAGAACAGGTAGATGTTCCCCAAGTGTCCCCAGCTTGTCATAAAACACCATGACCAAAGGCTGTTTTGGGAGAAAGGATTTTTTTTTTCTGCTTATGATTCCACTGTGGAAGGTACCACCGCTGAGCAAGTGGTCCTGAATTGTCTGACAAAGGTGACTGAGGAAGAGACAGGAGAAAGCAAGCCAGTAAGCAGCGTTCCATGGTTTCTACTTCAGTTCCTGCCCCAGGTTCCTGCCAGGTTTCTCAAGAGCACAAGCGCTTGCCCTGGCTTCCCATGGTGATGTGCAAACTGACATAAACCCTCCAAGTTGCTTTTGCTGGTGTTTACCCAAGCAACAGAAAGGAAACCAGGGTACCTGGATAAGCGCAGGGGGCAGGTAAGAGCTGAGGGGTACCAACTGCTACTGTGAGACATCAGTAGCTGCAGAGGACCAGCCAGGTGTAGCAGAGGAGCTGGAGAAAAGGGCTGCACAGTGAGCTGCAGGTACAAAGCCCCTGAAAGACCTGTTAAACAATACAGACACAGCCCTTGCCCTGGTGGAGCCTGCAGCCAATGAGAAGAGGTTGTGGACCAGTGTTTCATCTCTGTGCGATGTCTGAGACATAGGGAGAATGATTTTGAAGAATTATGGGTGAGGCTCCCCCATTCACTTAGCTCCCACAGAACCTTCACATCTGGTCATACTGTGGTGGGTCTCAATGGTAGGCATGCATGCAGCAGCCAGAGATCCACATCTGGAAAGCTGCAATACGAGGGCAGACTTCCCCACCAAATCCCACCCCTCAGTGTTGTGCCAATTCCCATTGCTAACATCCTGACCAAAGCTCCAATTTCTGTGGATCTGGAGTGGCCAAACCATGGTGAAACCATAGCAAAGGAAGTAAGGCTAAATTCAGTCCCAACGCAGAAGCCACTTCATCACCACCACAGAGGTCCCAGGTAGGTGTGAGCATCAAGAGATTTTTAGAAGTTTGTGGGGGAGGGCATTTGGGAGCCAGGGGGCAGGTATCCACATCACAGAAGGAATTATTACATGAATCAAGGTCCTTTTAAGGGATTAGACACAGAAGACCAGGATTTTGCTCCCACTCTGAGGGGGACCCTCTCTAGGCCTCGATCCCCTTATTCTCCCAATAGCAAGCAGCTTTTCCTGTTCCTTTAGTGGTTTGTGGGTCCAGGTATGATAATGATTATGAACACATCTTGACAGGGTGTGTGTGTGTGTGTGTCTGTCTGTCTGTCTGTGTCTGTGTCTGTGTGCTGGGGGTGGAACTCGGGGTCTGATACATGCCAGGCAAGCCTCTATCACAGAGCCACCCCAGCATAGCACAGCAACTGGAATGAAGAAGGTGACAAGCTGGGTGGCTGTCCTGTGAGTGCTCTGGGATAGAGCCTTTCACACACACAAAATACTGCAGTGCATCTTTGAGGATCCCAGGCTTGGCACTCAGAGCAAGATCTCCTAGGCAATAGCTTTGTGAGCCTACGTGCTGCACTGTCAAAGCAGGCCAGCAGGGGCACCTGTGTCATGGTGACATTACAGCCAAGTCTGAGAACAGCAGGACTTCTGCAAAGCTATGAGAACACGGGGGGGGAGGGTAGAGTCACTGTTGTCTGTCCCGTTTTCCCTGAGCCAGCCCAACACTGCATCTTACATCCAGGGTCACAGGCAGGATCAGAAACCAGGCCACTGGAGGTCATGCCAAGGAGGGAAATCTGCCTTGGAAGGACAGGGGAAGAGCTGGGTCCAGGACTTCAGCATTCAGAGAGTGCTGTCTGGTCTCTCTGCCTAGCCCAGGCTCTGGGACTCCCAGGAACTACACCTCCAGTCAAATCTGCCACAACCATTCCAAGGGAGAAATATCCTCAGTGGCAATGGGACATCCCACGGACTGCCACCAAGGACAAAGCTGTACACCGGAGGGCAGGGGGCAGCAAAGGCCCACAGATAGTCCAGACCCCAAAGAAAGCCCACATCTCCAGACTCAAAACAAACTTTCCAAATGCAGACAGGATGGACCAGAGGGGATGTGACACCCGAGAGAGGAGGTGCCAGGTTCCAGAGGAAAGAGGGGTACATGCGGCTCCTTGGGACATGGTGTGTGTGTGTGTGTGTGTGAGAATATGGATGTGTGTGAACGTGTGTGAGTACATGTGAGTGAATGTGTGTGAGAGTACATGTAAGTGTATTTGTAAATATGTGTAAGAGTATATGTGAGTGTGAGAATATATATGAGCGTGTGAATGTGAGTGAGTGTGTATGTGTGAGTGAATGTGTGTGATATTATATGTGTGTGAATATGTCTGTGTGTGCATATGGTTGACTGTGTGGGTGAGTGAACATATGTGAGAGTGTATATATGTGTCTGCATGTGTATGGAGTATGTATGAATGTGAGAATGTGAGTGTGCATGTGTCAATGTGAGTGCAAATGGATGTGAGCTGTGAATGAATGTGTGTGAGTGTGTGTGTCAATGTGAGAGTGAATTGGGTATGAACTGTAAATGAATATGTGTGAGTGTGTGTGTCAATGTGAGAGTGAATTGGGTGTGAACTGTAAATGAATGTGTGTGTGTGTCAATTTGAGAGTGAATTGGGTGTAAATTGTAAAGGAATGTGTATTATGTGAAAATGAACTGGGTATGAGTTGCAAATGTGAGAGAGTGAATGTGTGTATGTGTCAGTGCGTGAGTTGTGGGCTAGTGTTTGGATGTGTGAGAGTATATGTATGTGTGCATGCACACACATTCCCATGTCCATGCAAGGGCTCGCTTGGGTGCCTGATGCAGCAGTGACTTTTTCCAAGAACCATTTTGGGTCCATGATGGGAGGAAATGGGGTCAGCTGGGATGTGCCACCCTGGCCTTGGGGACATCGTCCTTCCCTGTCTTTAGTGTCCATCTCCTGCACAGTCTTTCTCTGTGTCTGGGGTGTCTTTTGTTCTCAGATTCTGTGTGTCTGTCCTGCTCGGGTCCTTGCTCCTCCTCTGCCCTCTTGCTCCTCTCTCTCCCCATCTCTCTCTCAGCTCCATTCCTCTCTGGCCCTCCCCCTGGGATCCCAGGGCCCTCCTTTGCCACAGGAAGCCTCTCCTTCAGCCTCGAGTCTGCCTGTTCTTCTTTTGTGCCAGGAGAGGTGCATCTTCCAAAGGAGCTGAGCTGACTCCTCCGGGACGTGGTTTCCAGGTCTGAATGCTTAATTCTGCATTTCTGCTCAGCAAGGGCAAAGATTCAGCCCCATTGTATCCAGCTTATCTTGCACTCTACCAGTCTGGCTAAAATGCTCTCTTCTCCTCCCTTGTGGGCTGCTGTCCCCGGAGGAGGGGGTGCATCTGGAACTCCTCTCAATGCTTTTTGCTTCCCTGGTTATGGAAGGTCGGGGAGCCCCAAACAGGGTCTTCACTTGCTCAGCAGCCAGGGAGTCCCAGATTATGGCCACAGGCAGACAACTCCACCTCCCAAGCTGCATATCGGAGCTCTGTATTTTGTTCTGTTCTGTGCCAAGACCCAGTGCATACTGTTTGTAGTTGGTTTTAGATCTGGTTATAATTTGGGAAAATAGAAATTGTGATGAATTCAGTGTATGAATGATTATGAACACTTCACCAGTATGAGCTGCTGGCTTCCCACACTTCCTTTTCTACAGACAAGGAAACTGAGGCCCAGAAAAGGCATGCAACTTGCTAAGGTCACACAACCACCTGAGATGAACTTGAACCTTGCCATCTGCCCTGGCAAATGTGACCTCCAGAGTCACATTTGAGCCTTTTTCCTGCTGGCACTTCTGTTCCCTTTTCGCCACAGGACACTGCACAGAGCCCACTCCAGGTTGGTGCCTAGGACATCCAAGCCCTTTCCCCTCAGAGTTTAAAGAATAAATCCCTAAATCTCAGCTTTTTCACAGATATTCATCTCTCTGTTCTGGTCTCAAACATCCCTCTTCAGGGTCTCTTTCCCTAAGCCACCCCACACTGCTATGTCCCTCAAGGCTCACACAATAGAAAGCTCCTTACTTTCCTTCATCTGTATTCTAGATACTTCCTCTTCCCTGCAATGGAAACTTGCTCAGCTGCCTCCTCCCCAGTTACGACCTCAACATCCAAAGGTGTGTGGGGAAAAGTGGACGCAAGGAGGGTAATGTGGCCTTGCTTGGAGAAGACATGAGCCGCAGTGGGTTGTTTCTGAGGAGGACCACAAAATGGAGCCATGGAGGTTCAAAAACAGTGAGCAGGATGAAGCAGGTGGTCAGCCGCACTGTGCTATGCATGGCAGGGGTTAAGAGGACAAGAAGGACCAGGATGTGAACCATCACCAGACTGAGGGACCTGGTCTTCACCAACAGGAATAGAAAGTAAGTGGGGAGCCTTGGGGAGAGGCTGGGGAAGACATGGCCCAGGCAGTGTGGATGCAGAGAACACAGCAACTGTGAACCAGGCAGGAGCAGAACCTAATGAGAGGGAGGAAGTCTCCTACGGTCTGCAACCACCCAGACACATTTTCTAGAAATAAGAGCAGGTCGGGATCTTTGTTTTCTGTTTCCCCTGCCCACTGAGGGCAATGAGGAGCCAAGCGTGTTTCCAAACACATTGCAAGAATCTGCAGTGGAAGCTGGAAGAATAACCCCAGGCTTCTTGGTCTAATTCTCAAGGTCAACTGATATCATTAGAATAACATGAACTCAATTTGAGTTCCAGCAGGGAAATGATGTTGGGAAATATGGGTCACTCTCTACCGCGTGATGAAGCTGTTACCATCGGAAGCACTCGCTCAAAAGCCTGCCAACAGTCTTTGCCCCACCATGGGGCTGGCTCCCGATAGCAAATCACCCACAAAACCCAGAGCCCCCTGGAGAAACGGAGGTGTGACTGAGCAGGGACTTCAGAGTCGGCTAGAAGGGTAGGATGTCCCCAAACAAAATGCGGGCTGGTTCCTATTAGTTTTCATTGAGAACTTTGCCGTGCGATTTGCTTCAAAGTCCTCTATGGGGAAGGAGGCAGAGGGAAGGGCTGGGGTCAGGCTGCACCAAGTCCAGCGTTGGGGAAACATCAGGTTCCAGTGGAGACTGCACTGAGAATAAGGGCAAGGCTGGGGCTCTGCTTTGGGATAAATGGCAGAGATTTGCTCCCCCTCGAAGCATACTTCATATATGCCCAACCCCTCCAACAGCTAGTGAGTGATGTCAGGGGGCCACTCAAGAGGCTTGGGCTCCTCATCCAAATGTGGACAGTCTCCAAAGGACCACGAACACACCAAGGCTCTAGTGATCAGCTGAGCACTTGGCACCAAGGGACCTCTACCTTGGCCTACCTCAGCTTCTGGCCTCCTTGTGGGGCTGATCCTCACCTCCCAGAAGGCTTTCCTGGCCCCTAGCACTCTCACCTGCTACAGACTGCCCCCTTCATCACGTTCTTTAATGTGACCCCTTAGGCAGATGCAGCTTGACTAGAGTTCTGCCTGAACTGGACAGGGTAACCCTTTGTGTGTGTGTTCGTCTGACAACACAGACAACAGTAAGAAACTGTGGCTAGAATGACCAGTCACATGAAATTCAATCTCCTAAATCAGAGCCTCACCCGAACTTGGGGATTTGTGTGGGACAGGGGTTTCTATAGGATGGTGGATATCTAGCAAGCTCTGCTCAGTTGATACCAAGAACCCATAGCCAGTGGGGGTCAGCGAACAGGGTTTCTAGACACCTCCCAATGTCCCCTGAGGACAAATTTGCCTGTCATTGAGAACCTGTACCCTGATTCACTAAAGTTCCATGGCACACAGAAGAAGCCACAGACGAGAGGACAAAACTGACCAGGACTCTTTCAGGCCTCACAGAGAAGTGGACTGTCATGGCTGGCCAACCGGTGTAAGGTATAGGAGGAACTAGCCCAAAAGTTTGGGCACACTTACTGCGAGGGAGAGTGTGCCCAGAGACTCATCCTGCAGCCCGGACTGCTAGTTCTCTTCTCCCAGCTCCACAGCCTCTGGTGAGAAATGGAGACACCAGTTTCTGAAGAACAACTAATAAAAACTCAGACGCAGATATTGGGGTTCAACCTGAAGACCAGAAAAGCGAAGCAGCCAGCCACTGGCTCTTATCTCTACCTCAGTCCAAAACGGCGATCCTGCCTCCAGGAATCTCAGAATGAGACTGAGACTGAGAGCCGTCTCCTCCCGTCTTATAATCCTCTCTAGTGCTGGGATTAAGTGTGTGCACCACTATTGTCTGGTTTCTATGGCAAACTGGGATTAAAGGTGTGTGTCACTGCTGCCTGGTCTGTAAGGCTGGCCAGTGAGGCTGGTTTTACTTTTCTGATCCTTAGGCAAGCTTGATCTATTAAAATACAAATGAAATGCCACTACAAGTTTCTTATCCTACTGACACCTCCACCTCTCAGAGAAGCTGCAGAGCAATGGTGTGATGCACAGGGCATGAGTAGAGGGCTGTGCGCCCGTGGAATAGCGTAGACATGAACATTCAACACTCACAGGATCAGCTAAGAAGTTCAGCCTGAGGGAGACTGAAAACTGAGCAGACAGACAGACAGACAAACAAATGGACAGACTCTGTCTTTGTTTACCACTTTTGTGTCTCCAGTCCCCAGTTGCCCTGGAAAAAGGAAACCACAGATCAAATGCTCAAAGAGCAAGCTATAGCAAATTCTCAGAACCCACTAAATCCTAAAGAACCCAGGAATTTCATTTTTGCTTCAGACGCTCTTGCTTTATGCAGTGGCGCATCCCGACCTTGAGTTGATGCAGGAAGTGGTAGAATCTGTTTTTAATTCCAAGGAGAAAGTGAATTACAAACCTATTAGAAACTGATGCCACCTTGACAGACACATTCGGCCAGCAGTGGGCAGCAGAAACAGGAGGAAGAGTTTCCCTCGAAAACACCTGGTGGAAGCCAAGACTTGGTGCCTCTGTCTTCTCTGCCCACCTCCTTCCCACCCTCGTTAAGCCAGAGGGATGCGGTGTGGTCCTGAAATAGCTTCACTCCCAGCAGTGACAGGAAACTACAGCCCCATGCCAGACAGCCGTCCTATGACTAACACAGGGACCCCTCACTGGCCTCTTACTTCCTTCCGGGGACTCTTGGCCGCCCATATTCCCATGATGGGAGGAAGCCAGCCGACACCGGGGAGCCAGGACGGCAGTGGGTGGGAGGGGCTACAGAAGTTTGCTCCTCTGTGACTCTTGCATCTTAAGCAGAGGGAGTCAGTTTACCCCATATCCCCTGCCAACCGTTAAACAACTTGAAATCATTTTAAAAGGAGTAATGAGTCTAAAATATGGGCGGGGGGGGACCTGTAAAATGAAAATTGGTAGTCATTTCAAGAGTAAAAATCTGTTTTGTCACATTTTTAAGAAGAAGGATTTTATTGAACTATTGCACCCTGTGTGAGCTGGGTCATTTACCACATGACATAATACGGGAAGGCGTCTCCCTGTCTTCAGCTGACTAGAACTTGCAGGTGCTTCCTTTCCCTTCCAAGTGTGTCTACGGGGACAGTAAGTGCACTTACTGAATCTATAGAATGGACCCAGAGACTCTAGGAAGATCCCGAGCTGTGGGATCTGGGCACCAACCTATGTCTCTTAGGTGCATTCGGGAACTGATTCTAGACATTTAACATAAGCATTTACTACCAGCCAGTTCTTACCATTGAGACTTTGTAGCCCCCAGACTGAATCTCTTCAAATTTGGGAGAAGATTCTGGGAGCCTGAGCCTAAACCTTGTGCTCTAATTTTATTTTTTTTGTTGAATGACGGGAAAATCCAGTATTTTCTGCTCCCGTGTGTTGGCCAAAACAAGAGTTAAACAAGACCTACCAAGAGGACCATTTTCACGTGAAAAAGAACCCATTCTTTTGTGGAAAAGAAAGCCATTCTCATGGGCTTCAGAGGCATATAAAGCAGACTTGTGAGCACCTCACTTGCTTGCCCTCTCTAAGCCAGGTCCTTCCAGCCCCACTCCCTGCTCCCTGGCTCCTCTGTGAAATCGCATGTGTTGGACAGAGGGCAAATGCCAGAAGGCATGACAGTCTGCCCAGTGCCTGCTGGTCCCCAGCTGGCAGACATCTCTTTCCACAGTCAGTGAGCAGGGTTGTGTTTATTTTGTAATTAACAAAAAACAAAGGAAGTGGCAGGGGGCTTGGAGGCGGTGCTTGTGGATTGTTTTGGGGGGCTGGGATTCCTGTCTCACCCCTTGCGCACTTGGCTCTACATATGTGGCAGGGGAGGATGGGGTGTCAGCCCTCTCAAATTGTTTCATAGGAGTCTGTGTCTTTTGTGGCCAGGTCACCTGCTATGACAAATAGACCCTCTATTTCAAAAGAGAAGTGAGGGCGGAACTCTGCCCAGATGCGCGTTTAGGTTGATCACGTCTGATTGGTGACGAAAGGCAGCCATAGTTGCTGATGGAAGGCACTATGGAGGGATTGATGAACCTGGGTACTCCAAGCCCATACCTCAGGCAAGAGCATCTAATAATCCTGTATCAGGATATCTTCAAAATGGGTCCATGTTCCTGTACCCTATGGAGGTATGGAACAGACCCCTACCAACAAAAATGAGGCTTGGGGGGCTTGGGAGGAACCTATTGAGCAGATAGGATTCCAAGCTACTCATGCTAAACAAAGCAAATTCTATTTACTTCCACAGGAGCCTGAGGTTTTTGACAGCAAAGAGAGACTTATGGTAGAGTTGTCGCTGCATTTATATTTAATAAATTTAAGAGAGAGATGAAATAGACTTTAGCAAGGCTGGTGAAATATTTATAAAAGCACACCGAAGCTGTGTAAGGGAGAGAGGGGAAATAAAACAGCTCACATGTGGGATCAAGTCGAGCAAGCCAGCTTTTAACCTGACAGTTCCCTAGCACTGCAGGCATGAGAGCTGCCAACAGGCCACAGATGCACCACACCTGAGCTAACCGGGAAGGTGGGGAGGTAGGGACGGGAGGAGAGATGGGGACGGGTGGGCACAGCCAGTTCCATGCAGTCCGGGCAGCTGGCACACCTGCCTAGCTGCTCAGGTGCGCCTGGCACCTTGCAATACTCTTCCAATCTCTCCCACCCCTGGCCTGGATCCAGAAAAGCCCATGGCCCAGTAGGAACACATGGAGCTAGCTCCTTGGGAGCCTCCAATGACCGAGGACTGAACACCCTGTGGCTTGTAGCTCTTTAAGAGACCCCCATCTGTCTCCAAGCTACTGTCCAAGCAAAGGCTCCTCTGCCCGTTAGAAGGGAATGTGGTTAGATTTGTTTGCATTTTTTAAACACACAGTTAATACATATCTGTGATGGAACGCTCCAAACACACAAAGAAAACATCCGCACCAGCAAGCATGTGAACTCCACCAACCACGTTGCACTCACCCTGTCTGGGGTGATCTTAATGTCAGGAGGGTCATTTCTGAGTAAGTCATGCTTGCAGCTGAAGGTTATATGACACAGTGTGTGCTGGACATTTCTCCTCAGTTTTGTTTGGGGGATTTTTATTTTGCTTTTGTTTTTTTTTTTTCTGAGACAGGGTTTCTCTGTGTAACTGCCGTAGATGCCCTGGAACTTGCACTATAGACCAGGCTGGCCTCAAACTCAGAGAGATCCTCCTGCCTCTGTCTCCCGAGTGCTGGTATTTAAGGTATGCACCACCATTGCCCAGCTTTCTTCTCCCACCTTAATCCAAATCTAAACTCACCTTGCAAGCCCGTGTCATTCTGTCTCCCCAAAGGGCATGTACAAAGGATCACTTCTAATCTCACCCTCTCGGACACTCCTGTGTGGTTCTTTTCCTTCTCCACCTTCAAGGGCTTGGGCTTGTGGTAGGGTCTGGATCACAGCCTTCACCTACCGCTCCCTACAAAAGCATCTTCCAGTTTCAGCATTGGGTTGTGAGCAGCATCTGCTCTCTCTCTCTCTCTCTCTCTCTCTCTCTCTCTCTCTCTCTCTCTCTCAGAAAACCACACCACTTTGTCCACTTTCCCAGGAGTAGTGGGAAATTGCTTTGCAGTTTGCAGACTGAGCTGCAGAAATGGGTTCACCAAAAGCCAATTTGCAGAAGTCCAGCTAAGCAGATGACAGGCTGACCAAGCCTCATGGGTTTGTGTTCCTCGAACCCCTCTATCCATTCTTGTTCCAAATAAATGAACTGTCCTCAAATTCTACCTCCCTCTCCATCCCCAGCCTTTGGATTTTGCTTTTTGTTTTGGGGTGTGTGTGTGTGTGTGTGTGTGTGTGTGTGTGTGTGTGTGTGTGTGTATGTGCGTGCATGCGTGTGTGTGTGTGTGTGTGCATGCGTGTGTGTGCGTGTGTGTTCATGTGTGCAGGTACAGACCAGAATTTGACTTGACATTGCATGCCTTCCTCAGTCACTTTCTGCCTTACATTGTAAGACAGGTTTTGACTGAACCTGGAGTTCATGAATGAATTCAGTAAAACTGACCGACTGTGGAGTACCAGGGATTTGCCTGGTTCTTGCCTCCCCAGAACTGGGATTTTTTTGGATTTTTGGGTGTGTGTTTTGTGTTTTTTTGAGACACGGTTTCTCAGTGTAACAGCCCTGCTGTACAGCAGCTCACTCTGTAGCCAAGGCTGGGTGTAAAGGTCATAGGTCATTTTAGGGGTCTCCATCAAATGCCCTCAGCTTAGTTTTTGAGGCAGGATCTCTCACTGACCCTGGAGCTCACCAATTCAATGATCCCATGGGAGCCTCCTGCCTCTACTTCCTTAGCTAAGATTTCAGATGCATGCCACCACATGCGTCCTTCCACATCTGTGCTATACTCCACCTCAGATGTTCATGCTTGAGCAGTAGGCACTTTACTGATAGGCCACCTCCTCTTGGGTGTGATTTGCTGTTGGCTTATCTTTTTTTGTTACTAAATTTTGAAAGTTTTAGAAATACATCCTAAGAACAAGTCTGTCAGCTAATAATCTGATTGCAAATGGCCCTGTGCTTTGTTTCTCTTTCCTTTCACTGAGTCTTTCAAAAACAGTACTTTTCATTTTCTTTTTTTTTAAGATTTATTTATTTATTATGTATACAACATTCCTTCCATGTATGCTTGCATGCCAGAAGAGGGCACCAGATCTCATTATAGATGGCTGTGAGCCACCATGTGGTTGTTGGGAATTGAACTCAGGACCTCTGGAAGAGCAATCAGTGCTCTTAACCTCTGAGCCATCTCTCCAGCCCCTGCTTTTCATTTTCAAAATCAAATTTATTGTTTTTTTCTTTTAGGGGCCACGGTTTTGGCGCTATGTCTAGGAAAGTTTTGCTCACCTCGAGGCCAAAAAAAAAAAAATTCTCCTGATTTATTCAGGGATATTTTTTTTGAAAGTTTTTGCATTTTGCATCTGGGTCTGTGGCACCATGTTCAGTGCTTTATGTAGCAAGTAATAAATCAAGGTTGATTTATTTTGTGCAAGGTTCTCCAATGGCGCCAACACAACTTCTAGAAGCAATTATTCTAGGTTCCTTCTCCGAACTTCAAGAAAGCATGGCTTTCCCATGTATGGAACGCTTCCTTCCTTTGCCGCACATGGCAAGCTTACTTCCGGGCTGTCTGCTCCGTTGTCCATCTCTACTTCAACAGCTGCACCTCACTGCTGCTTTCTTAGCCTGAGGGTAAGTCTGGAAACCGGATCACGTCAGGCCTTGGCTTGCAGGGATTTTAGGACTGTTTTGAGTTGACACATGTGGGCAGGGCAGGTCTGCGTATTCAGGTCCTCCTAGCCTCTCAGCAATATGCTAGTCTTTTAGAGGACAGCTCTTACACATCTTTCTCTCAGACTGGGCTGCTAGCATTCCCAATCATATACTACAGCGAGCGGTTCCTGGCTCTTCCTCACTAGTCTGTCAACACAGTAGATTCTGTGTATCACCACGTGTCCTTCAAACCAGTTCAGCAACATTATTAGCGGTAGCGAATATTTTATTGATTTATCACATTCCTATACAGACAAGCATGTAAACTGCAAATAAAACTATTCTAACTGCTTTGTTTACTTTCTATCCCTGCACATTTGGGAGCCGGACCCTCCTGGATGCTGCTGCATAAAAACAAAGAGAGGACATCCAGGCCTTGCTGGTGACCTGGCAGGCATCCTGTTGTCATTAAAGTAAGTACACTGTTACCCATGGGTTTTTGTGGTCAAGGACACTCTGGGTCTGTTGAGATAAACTGATTTTCTTCCCTATTTTTTAGGACTTACTTTATATCTGTGTATATCTGTCTTTTGGAAGGTATGCACACATGTGTGCAGGAGCCTGCAGAGGCCAGAAGACGCTGTTTGATCCCTGGAACTGAAGTTATAGGCCCTTGTGAGCTTTAAAGCCTGGGTAAGGGGAGCTGCACTGGGGTGCTGTGTGTGAGCAGTTTGCACCTTGACCTGCTGAGCCCCTCCCTCCTGGGTTCGGAATAGGCTGAATTACCCAGCTTGACACCATGCAGCTTTCTATTGCTGTGATAAAACACCATGACCAGAAGCAGCATTTGAAAGGTTTATTTGGGGGGCTGGAGAGATGGCTCAGTGGTTAAGAGCACCGCCTGCTTTTCCAGAGGTCCTGAGTTCAATTCCCAACAACCACATGGTGGCTCACAACCATCTGTAATGAGATCTGGCGCCCTCTTCTGGCCTGCGGGCATACATGGAGGCAGAATGTTGTATACATACTAAACAAATAAATCTTTAAAAAAATCATAAAAGAAAGAAAGTTTTATTTGGCTTACTGTTCCAGAGAGAGAGTCCATCATGTATACATAATAAATAAATCTTTTTTAAAAAATCATAAAAAAATAAAAAGGAAGAAAGGTTCATTTGGCTTACTGTTCCAGAGAGAGGAGGGTCCATCATGGTGGAGAGGCGTGGCAGCGTGGTGGCCAGAGCAGGAAACTGAGCAATCGCATCTTTAACGGTAGGCATGAAGCAAGGAGCAAACTGGAAGTGGAGCAAGGCCTTGAACTCTCCAAGTCCGGCTGCAGAGACATATTTCCTCCATCCAGGCTGCACTCCCTCCCTTAACCCTTCCCAAACCATAGAACTCACAGAGATCCACCTGCCTCTGCCTCCCGAGAGCTGGGACTAACGGTGTGAGCCACCACTGCCCAGCTTATTTAGAATATCCTGATCTGTGCCTTTGTGTGCCTGGAGTTAACTGTTTAAACAGGAGTACGGTCACCAGAACTATTTAATGTCTTTACTGCTAACTCTAACATCTGTATCCATTCTATGTCAGTTTTGATTGAATAATTTCCCTCTTTCTCATAGGCCACATTTTCCTGTCTCTGTATGCATCTGGTGATTTGTAAATAAACACCAAACTGAATCTTCGCCTAATGGGTGCCAGGTACTTTGGGGTTTGTACACGTCCTTGAGCTTTGTTGAGGATGAGCCAAAGTATTTAGGGCCAGTTTCATCCTTTTGGGGTCTTGTTTTCAGGATTTGTTAGTGACACCAGAGGGCTCAGCCTAAGGCTCGTGACGACCTACCTCTGAGACAAGGCTGCTTTGCATTACCATAGCAAATAAAAGATGATAAACTCATGAACTGAAAAGGTCCGTTTTATCTCAGTTTGGGAGGCTTCGGTTCCTGGCTGGTGGGTCCCACCGCTTTGGATCTATGGTGAACTATGTGCTGCCGTAGCACATAGTGGAATGCCTCATTAGGGACCAAGCCTCTACCACATGGGCATCTAAAGGAACCCAAAAACCCAAGCCATAGCAGCCCTGCCGAGTGCTCTACCCAACACCTTGTGAATCGCTAGATCTTCCCACCGAGCTGCTCAGAGCAGGCAGCACTCCAGCTCTGTGCCTCCAGATCCTCGTCTCTCAGGGTGTTCAGTGTTAACTCCAGGATCCCAGCTAGTTTCCTCCCATGTATGGGCTCATTAGTACTGTGTGACGCACACACAAACACTGCCCACTCTGAACTCAGAAACATAGGTCTCTTTTAGGGGAGGGTGAGACGGGGTTTCTCTGTGTAACAGCTCTGGCTCTCTTGAGCTAGCTCTGTAGACCATGATGACCTTGAACTCACAGAGATCCACCTGCCTCTGCCTCCCGAGAGCTGGGACTAAAGGCGTGTATCACCACCCCCACCATCACCACCCCCACTCCTGGCTAATATGGGTCTCTTAACTCAGGTCTAACCTTCTGTTCAGGGGCTGGCTCATTTACTTCTCTTCATCCTCCCCTGTGCCCAGGGCTTGGACAGTCTAGATCTTACACTCTCTCCCTGTGCCCAGGGCTCTGACAGCCCAGGGCCTTACTCCAGCCCTGCTCAGCTCTCTGACAGTTCAGGCCCTTGGAAACCTCAAGGCAAAAAGCTGAGGCAGACACAGGACTTCCTTCCCTTGGCTCTCATCTCTCAGGGAGCCTAGCCTTTCATTTCTGTCGGTGTTTAACAAATGACTGTTTGGATTATTCTATTAATTTATATGCATGGGTGTTTTGCCTGCATGAAAGTCTGTATATCACACATATACCCGGTGTCTCAGGAGGCCAGAAGAGGACATGGGATCCCCTGGAACTGAGTTGCAGATGGTTGTGAGCCATCATGTGGGTGTTAGGACTCAAACCCAGGTCCTCTGGAAGAGCAGTCAGTGCTCTTAACTGCGGAGCCATCTCCGCAGCCTCCAGCCCACCGTCTTCTACACCTCCTACAATCTCTTTGTTTCAGTCTGGCCCAAGTTATCCCATCTTGGCTGGAAGCAGAAGTTCCCTCCCTCACAGGGATGGTGACACTCCCTATTTTCCCCAGAAGTTATGTATGGACACCTCATTTCTTCCTGTGATGTAGTTCATATCCATTTTTATTGCTCTTGTCTGATTACAATCAAATGGACCATGAGGAAACATAGGGGTGGATCCAGGTCTTCCTCATTGGCACAGGAAGTCTGGCACACAGTAGGTGCCTGATTCATGTTGAACATTTTGAAGATGTTTAGCTCCCAGTGGTTGAAATAATGATAATAACTCCCTCCTCCTTGTGTTGGGTCAGATGCTGAGGACATGAAACTTATTAATATAAGGTGTACCAGTGCACCCAAAAATAAGATGCTAATTCACCAGTTTGTGTCTTCAGGACCCCAGAAGTCACAGTTGGCAGTCAGTTAAGCAATACTGACAAGAGGCAATTTGGACAAGAAGGTGGCATGCAGAAGCAAGGAAGACAAGATGGCTGGGCATCCCAGGCAAACAGGGAGCCTGGTCTCAGAGTGAAGAGTCTGTAGCTGCTGTCCAGCCTGTCTTCCTCCTGAACTTCAGGCTCCCCAACCCCCAAGGTCATGGAAAAGGTCCTAGCCCAGGTAGTTTGAGAACAAAAGTCTATAAAATGACCTGATTTCAAATGATATTTTGGTCTGAATTTGATGGTCTGAATTAGTCAAAGAATGCTCAGCCCCTCCTCCCCGCCCTTCCCTACAATGAGGCATTTCCATAAGAGAAACTGCTTGATGGACCTGCTCCCTTTAAATTATTTCCTAACGATTCAGGCCCAAGCCTCTCCTTGGCTCACCTTTCCTTTCAATTACTTCCATTCTTCAGTGGAACAATGGCGGCGACCGGCCCCTCCTGCCTGGGACTCTGCAATGTGTGCCCCTACAGCCAGGTGCCCAGGCTGGGCCCTGGCTTTGTTCCCCTGGCCAGACAGCCGGTGTTTCATCTTCCCGTCTCCCCATTCTGCACCATTTAAACTTTAACCTGGTAGTAACTTTGCCCACCTTGGCTCCCGATTCAAAGGCTGGAAGATGAAAGCCCTCCCCTTGGATGTGGCTGGAAACTTCATCCTCAGTCTCTCTGTGTCTTTGAACTGCCTTGGAGCCTTTCTGCCCAGACCCTTTTATTCTCCCTGGGGCTCCAGCTTTCAGGCTTGGGGGCTTAGGAAAGGCAGCAATGGGGGCTTCCCCACCGGGGCCCGACGAGACCCCCAGTGCCCCTGGAGTGCCACTCACCTGTACGCACACATGTGCCATCCCACCCCGGGCCCGGGAACCAGTCTCTTGGGCCACCATCTCTGGCCTTCAAGGCCAGTCCTTGCCTTCGTTCAGCCCTCCCCCATCTCAGCTTCCCTTCACAAGCCCCAGACCCGCAGCAACTTCAAGGCTGAGAGCCCCAGGTGGGTCTTGCAGAAACTTTTTCCTTTTCAATGCCAGGTAGGCCACTTGCTGCTCTCAGATGTCGGGCAAGGCACAATGAGAGAATTCTGCGATCACACACACACACACACACACACACACACACACACACTTATCCAGGTAGTCAAGACCACATGGGAGAGTAGAAAAATGAGCCTGAGAGAGTGAACCCCAAAGCAGACCCAAATTTTCTTGGTCCTCCATGAAGGTCCCACACTGCCAGGGTGCACAGCGCCACCTTTCAAAGCCACTGTGGCCCCCCTCAATTATACTCAAGGATTTTTATCATTGACAAATGGAGAATAGTCTGTGTCACCCATGTCTCTGATGCTGGCAGAGGTAAGGGGCATTGACCTGAGTTGCATTGGTGGACCTCAGAAAGATATGTCTAGTCTCTAACCCCTGGGATCTGTGGTTATTTCCTGACTTGGAAAATCGGTCACTACTGACTAAGTTAAGGTTTGAGAAGAGGAAGTCACTGTGGCTCACTCGGTATGGTTGCTTAACCCAGTGACAAGTGTCTTCTCAGACCAGAATGCTGGTAGCACACTTTGTGACCCTGTCTTCCTCCTGTGCTGATACCACCTGTACCTGTGGGAATCAGATGGAAGGTGTGACCACAAGCTAGGGGACACTAACAATCACTAGAAGCTAGACTATCCCCTAGCACTTTGGTGGGGAAGCCCTACTAACACCTTGACTTTTGATTTATGCCCTGCAGAATGGTGACAAAATAAGTTCTATTTTCTAAGTCACCAAGTGTGTGTCAGTTTAGCTTCAGGAAATAAATGGAAGTGTGCAAGAGGATGGGCCGTCACACTTCTTCCTCCCTGAGCCTGCATTGTCCCATGACATCACCAGAGATGGCTCAAAGAGTGACCTTAGCCAAGAGATGGGAGGGGCTGAGAGCAATGGACCTCTCCTTTGCTAGGGTCATATGAGGGTAACAGAAGGCTAAAGGGAGGAATGGGGTCTGTGGAAGCAGAGGAAGAATGAACCAAGATGCCAGTTCATCTCCACCACAAACTGTCCTCCAGGCTAGAACAAGAGACGGCACTTCCCAGAGGAGAAACTGCATTCAGGAGTCTAGGACTGGAGACACAGCATGACTTAACCCTGCCCCCTAAAGAAAGCAAGGCACAGGACTGGAGAGATGGCTCAGTGGTTAAGAGCTCTAGCTGCTCTTTCAGAGGTTCTGAGTTCAATACCCAGCAACCACAGTGTGGCTCACAGCCATCTATGGTGGGATTCAATGCCCTCTTCTGACATGAAGTCATACATGCAGATAGAGCACTCATATACATGAAATAAATAAATCTTTTAAAGAAAGAAGGAAGAAAGGGAAAAGACAAGAAGGAAGGGAGGAAGGAAGAGAGAGAGAGAGAGAGAGAGAGAGAGAGAGAGAGAGAGAGAGAGAGAGAGGAACCAAGCACATATGAGGAGCAGGAGGACAAGACACACATTGTCCACCAACATGCTGGTCAGAGAAGTCCCTGGAATAGAACGTCTTCTGAAGACAGAACCAGCTGACTGCAAAGCTGCATCATGGGGTAGGGTAAGCAAGTATTCAAGGGCTGACCTGAATCTTGACTCATCTCCTGACCACACCTCTCGCTTCAAGCCTCACCTTGGGAGTCAGAAGCGCTATCTACAAATCTGAAAGTAAGGCCAAGACATTGATAGCAGAAATGAGAGACCAAGCAGGAAGGACCCAAACTAGGAGGCACTTTTAGCCACTCCAGAGTGTCAACCACCTGTGGTAGGAGCATGGCACTGAGGCAGCCCAGGACCCGCAGAATGCCACCTGTGTGCGCAGCGATCGGGGCAGTGCCTGGGCTGCTGTGGGACCTAGTGGAGGTTCTGGGAGCCTACGCCAGGCCTCTAGGGATGGCGGCAGAGTCTCCAGTGACTGTTCAGACAGTGGAGCTATTCAAAGCACTAACGTAAGTGAGAGTGGTAGCTGAGAGGTATGTTTGTGAGGTTATATGAGACAAGCTTGTTGAGTCCCCAAACTACTGGATGACATTGTCAGCGGGATTCTAGAACTGCAACATTAAGCGAATGCAAGAGTCAAGTGTGTGTGTGCGTGTGTGCATGCGTGTGTGCGTGTGTGTGTGTGTGTGTGTGTGTGTGTGTGTGTGTGTTACATATGTAGGTACAAAATACATTTTTTTTCTTGGAGTTGTCGGCAGGTACCACCTCCAGTGAAGCCAGCACTTCTTTTAGGCAGGTACCAGCTTCTGGGGACCAGTGTTGCCCTGAAGGTTCCAGGGCACAGACAGGCCACTCCATCTGTCTACATCGACAGGAGTCAGAGAGCCCCTCCTTCTGCCCCTGTTACCACCATGGCCTGTGCCCTGCTCCTGGCCAAGACTAAGTCTTCTACCGGCCTGGTTCCTCAGGGGGCCTTACCAGGAGGTAAGAATCACTGGTCACCCAGCAGCTTGCCTAGGTACAGCCCACAATCTGCTAATGGCCTCACAGTCATTAGGCAAAGGGCATACTTGCTCGCAGAACCATCTAAACCCCGTTGAACTAATCGCATAAATTTTCTAACAGATGTAAACTCTCTGGGAAGATGGGCTGGGCATAAGCACCCTGCTGCTGACCCACTGTGAGGAGCCTAGGTTTCCATTTCAAGGCAGATGGCCTTCCAGAGAGAACTGGGCCTCTAACAGTTATTTATGGGCAATGACGGAGGTAGCACAGAAGGCAGGTAACTTGGTTTTGCCCCCAGGAGTCCTCCACATCCAAAATCCCTGAGTGCCCTTTGTTACCCTGCCTCTCCAGACTGCTCAGCAGTGGAGATGGTTCCTGGTCCCCAGGTAACAGTCATGGTGACAACCTCTGCATGTGAGGGCACCTTAATAGTGTGCCAAGTGCATGTTTCTCAGAGACACTGCCTGTAGCTAGAAAAGGAGCCCTTTGCGAGCTCCAGGATACTTTTCTGTTGATGGCGGCCTTTTCAAAGAGCTGATCCAGGAAGAACCATCACTTTGGTGGCCCAACACCAGGGGAGTGCACAACCATGATTAGGTAAGCCACATCTCTAGGAACCCAGTCAAGCTATTTCAAACATTTCTACATCGTCCTACCCGCTAAGCTGGAACACATCTCCCTGGATCTGAAGACCACACCCCCAGGTAGGACAATTGGCATTTATCCCCTTCTTGTATACAGCCCAGAGCTTTGTATAGTGGTACCTGGGTCGAAGGGGGCCACAGGAGGGTGAACTTTGAGTATGAAGTTGTTTGCCCTTTGTCTAGGTACCTGGGAGGGGAGGGCATTGATCCTGATACAGCCTGAGGCCCACTCCTCACAGCTCGTCTGTAGAAGCACAGGAGTATATGGGGTGAGCTTATAAGCTGCTCCCACCCCCCATGCTGCCCTGGCAGGGGAGCCAAGCCCAGGCAAAGGCCGAGCAAAGCATCTGTCCTCAAAAGAGCTGTGCCTTAGTTCTGGTTCTTAGACAAAGGCCTAAAGTAAATCATCTTATAGAGAAGGGATGGTCTATTCTGGTTCACAGGTTCAGAGATCTTAGACCACAGTCACTTGGCCTTGTTGCTTTGGGCCTGTGGCAGACAGTGCTCAAAGCCTGTTTACTCCACGACAGACAAATAAGCAAAGAAAGGGAGACACAGGAAGGGGTCAGAGTCCTGGCGATTTCTTCAAGGGCATGCCCATGATTATCTAACTTCCTTCCACTAAGCTCTACTTCCTTAAGGTCACATTACCTTCTGATAGCACCATGGGAAGGAAACCAAGCCTACAACAAATAGGGTTTTGGGCAAAGCCACAATGCAAACTCCAGCAAGCCTCTTCTACCTGCCAGACTGGGTAAGATAGATGGCCTTAGCCTTTACTGCAAATGCCCTGAGCCTGGGCACCCCAGAACTACCCAGCCTTGTGTAGAAAGATGCTGTGCCTCTTCTACACCCTCAGCACTGAGCACACAATTAATGCATTCACTGCATTTGCGTAGTGATGACCAGAATGCCTGACACAAATAAATTGTAAACGTGTTTATTTCAATGCACAGTTTCAGAGGTGTCAATCCACGAACTTGGGCAGAACACCAGAATGAGACTGAAGAGTTTCTTCACCCCTGTGGAAGGAGAGGGGTGGGGCTGAGACAAGATACTGCCAAGAGCCATCCCCTGGCCATCTAGTTTCTAGAACTGGTCCCCATCTCCAACATTTCCAGCACTTCCAAAATTAGTGCTACCAGTGTGTGCAACAGCACAGGAACCTGTGGGGGACATTTCATATTCAAATCATAACTACTGATGATTTGTAACTGCCCAGCACTTGGGAAGCAGAGGCATGAGAATCTCTGTGAGTCTGGGGTTAGCCTGGTCTACTGAGTGCATTCCAAAACATCCAGGACTGCACAGAGAAACCCTGTCTCAGTGCGTGCACACACACATCCACAACAAAAGCTGTAAATGTAGCTCACGCATGAACAGGTGACACATCTGAAACCGATTTAATGTGCAGACACGTCTCGTCATCCGCTGTGCTCCTGCCTGGAGGGTTTTCTACAGCAAAAGCCTCCTCTGCGTCCCAGCCTACTTCTGGGCCGTCCCACCCTCACTTTCAATGAGCTCAAGGATTATGAACTAATCCTAATATATTTGCCTGAGCAAAACCTAATTAGAAAGACAAATCTGCAAAAACTGAGAAAAACCATGAAACTGTAGAAGGTGCCCCCCCCCCAAGTCTGGAGGTGAAGGGAGGATCTTCCTCTCTCTCAGCTCAAATGAGGGAGATGGGGCCCCTCTCTATAATGGCCAAAACCAGAGAAAAGGCAGCCTTTGGAAGATGGCAGTTTGGAATTCCATCCTGAGAGGGGTCTGGATGCACCTCACCTGCCCCCTTCTTTCAAGCGCCTTGAATTCCAAGTCCACCAGAGAATCCCGCAAATGGTGACATGTTTCCATTGAAGGCAATAAAATCCCAGTTCCAAGGTGAGTGTGGAGGTGGGAGGAAGGGAGAGAGAGGATGTGTATGAACAAAGAACTTGGGAATCTCGTGACTAACGCCTCAGGACTGGTGCAGCACAGCAGCTTGCGCAGAGAACTCCCCTGCCCTCCGTACCCTCAGCCCCACAGACACTATGTCTTCGCATGATTGGCCGCTAGTAGCCTGCTTCTACCCTCCTCACTCCATGGCCAGTGGGGCAGAGGTCCAGGACCAGCAGTGGTTGGATCTGATTGGCCTCTCTTTAGCCAACTGTGCATACATCTATGTGCTAATCCTATGTTCAGGGAGGGAGTGTAACCCTCTGACTGATGATCCCTGGGTCACTTTTCCATCTCTACATGGAGTTTATCTCACCTAATACCAGGGTAGCTTCAAGAAGGAGAGCGGCAAAGTTGAGGGACAGCCTAACCTAGGACAACTCTCAACAGACGGCTCTAGAGAGGCAGCCCCATTCTGTGTCCTACAGAATGAATGGAAAGAAGCGCCATACGGCCTAGGAAGCTCAGGCCCCATTCTGTGCTGTCACATCACAGGATACCATCCGTCTGCCTGAAGACCTAGTTGATGGCAGA
The DNA here is from genome assembly GCA_004026605.1 of Ondatra zibethicus. Lineage (NCBI taxonomy): Eukaryota > Metazoa > Chordata > Mammalia > Rodentia > Cricetidae > Ondatra > Ondatra zibethicus. The sequence goes on along the minus strand of PVIU01000916.1, from coordinate 91,461 downwards.
CTTTGGTCAGAAGAGATGGCCCTCGTTTCCTCTGAGGTCTTCTCATCCAGGTCCTGCATGCAGCAGTCACTCAGTATTTGCCTCTGTTGGATAAGGAAGTCAGCAAGCTATAAAGAGAAGCAGGAGGTGTATACCAAGTAGCGAAAAAATCTATATAGTCCATGGCAATTTATTTACCGAGCACCCAAATGCAGCAAGCATGGAAGGGTTATGGGGGATAAAGGAAAGTGCTCCAGCACATGGCACTGAGCGGGGCCTGGAAGGATGGTGGAATCATTCAATAGGGGGATGAGGGCATGCATGGGCTCAGCAAGCACACAGAAACGTAACTGCTGATGTAAGAGCTGTGCAGTCTGCCCACCACATTGGTCACCAGGGTTGGTTTGGCTGTCCAGCTTGGCTAGGTTGGTGTCCTCTTCCTCCTTTACCACCCCACATGCGTTTCTCCGGAAGCTATGTGTGATGCGGAAGACGACCTTCCCTAAACAAAAGAGGACTGGTCCTCCATCAAGGGTGCGTGGGTAACTGCTCTGCTGCTAGAAATGCGGAACAAGCTACCAAAAAGGCAAAGGTGCTGCATGAGTTGCCCACGGAGCAGGCTCTGTGGCCAGTAGATGACAAAGCTGGCTGCAGAGATAGATGTTGTCAAATCTTAACTGGGACCCAGGTATTATTTATTAAGCTTTTGCATAATGCTGGGCACTTTGCAAAGTACTTTCTGGTATCACTTGTAGCATTACTGATTAAGTACTCATTCAGTGCTTATGACTGTTACAACATTATTACAGTATCAGTAGATATTAAGTGCTTGGTGCTGTTTCCATCAATAAGTACCCCCCGAAGTGCTTGTTACTGCTGTCTCATAGGATTAGCACTATCCCCATTAAACAGATGGAACAACCGAGATTCACTGAGTCATGTGACTTAAGGTTGGAATGCAAGAGACTGGCTTCCCAGCCAAGATATCTCCCTGTCTAGGGGAGAGTGGGGAATCTGAGAGGGCTGAAGAGGAGGCTCTGTTTCACGTGTTCCCAGACCCCAGTCCTTTCCAAGCAGACATGCAAGGCAGGGAGTAGATGGAAGCTGCCCACCCAGGGACTGGCTCCAAGCCTTCCAGAACCCGGCAAACATGAAACAATCACAGATGAGACAAGGCTTGAAAGCCACCGTGCCTAAAATAAAAGGAAGTCGCATTGTAAAAGACCTGGCAAGGATGACACAAAAAAACTTGTTAAGATCAAAAATACAGCAAACCCTCAAAAAAGAGGCTTGAGATAAAGGAAGTGGGGATTTACCTGGGGGCTTCCACAGGGGCTTCTAACGTGGGTGAGGGCGGGGCCATCCCCAGCAGGGCTTGGGCACACTGGTTCTTTTGTCCTTGGTGGGCACCTTTCATGTCCTCCCCTGCCAGGGCTACGGGGCTGGAGGACATCGCGCAGACGTCGGACACCCATTAAGTTTTCCAACTTGAAACTCATTTCTTTCCTTTTAAACTTGGAAACTTGGAATCCTTTCAAGGCCCGAGGATGCAGGCCTCCTCACAGTACCATCTTCCTACCTCCGCGTGCAGAGACGTAGGGGCTTTCTGTCCCTGCCCCACAACCGACAAAGGGCCAGGTCTCCCATGTTTTGAGTCCTCTGAGGAACAGAGGACACAACAGGTCCCGGTGCAGTTCTTTCTACACAAGTGTGCTTGTGGGATTTACCAGACAACACACCACAAAAGCTATGCTCTGCCTCCCGACCATAGTGGTGTGTTGGGGAGGGGGCAATCAAGCCCTAGATTCCAGGCACCCATGCTTAAAGATGTCTCTCAGAGCAGCCACAGCCCTCATAGGACTGGGGGGAATACCTCACCTTTGAGGATGACTTGCTCCCTAGGTCTTGCTTCACCCCACCGTACACAAATCCACACAGGTGCAGCACCTCCTTGGTCAGGCACCACAGAGGTGGCCTGGGAAGACCCAGGAGCACAGGCAAGGTACAGGTTGGGGCCAATGGCTTAGGAGTGTGTCGGGCTTCCCCAGTGCCAAGTAAACTGGACTCAAGCTCACTGACACAGAAGCCACCCTAATGTGGACTGGGATCTCATTTGGGTTTCACCTCTAGTGTACCCAATACGGACACCTCCCACCCAGCTGTCCTGATGAGGGGATGGGCAGACTTTGGTCCTGATCACAGCTGTTGTACGGCACCATGTAAGGGTCACACAGATTAGGTAGGTCTATCATAGAACTCTGAACTTGCTGGGCCTGGAAGGACAGCGTTAGTGATACTGGGTAGAGAGCTAGAGTCAGAGTGGCCATGGAGCAGAGAATGAGAAGCGAGGTTGGAGCACAGAGAGGGAGAAGAAAGGAGGGAGACAGATAGCAGGACCCCCCTCACCAAATCTCCAAATTTGTGGAGTCTTAGGAGGGGTTCATGCACACAATGACCTCCCCGCCATCCAACCCTCCCTATCCCTGTGATCTGGAGAAGAACACTCACTTCACGACTGGGAGCCCTACCCTGAGAACCTTGGGCTGTCCAGTTTGTCTACACAGGCCTTGGGGTCCATCACCTGGCTGACTGCCCTTCAGCGAGATCTGAGTGGTAGAGTTTTCTCTCGTGAAACTGGGATCTGAATTCAGCCCAGATCACTGGGTCTTCAAGAATTTCCATGACCTCTGGTGCAAAGAGCCCAGCTCTGTCCAAGCCTCAGGGACCTGGACCTCGGCCTCGATGGCCTTTAGCCTCCTGCTTTCCCCTTCTTCACCCAAACCCCTGCCAGCCCTGGCACTCTTCTTGCCCAGCATAGAAGGCAGCTGTCCTGCTATCATGGGCACCCGCCAACTCTCAACAGTGGCCAGTAACCTCTAAAGGGGTGCACCTGGCCTCTCCTAAGCCTATGCTTTCTCCTGTAGGAGAATTGAGTCCCCCAAACAGACATCTACCAAAACCTCATAACCCCATCAACAGTGTTAACCCCAAAAGGTTAACCAATGTCCCTGTATCAAATTTCTCTATAAGATAAAGCATCCAGATGAAGGTAGATGAGAAAAGGTGGAGGATGTGGAAGAAGAAAGGGGAAGAGGGGGAAGGACGTGGGAGAAGTGGGGAGGTAGAAGATGGAAGAAGAAAGTGGGGGAGGGAAAGTAGGACAGTGGGAGGAGGGGAGGGAGGAAGTAGAAAGGGAGAAGGAAGGTGGAGAGTAAAGAAACGTGTAAGCCTTTTGTGGAGTGCAGGGCTTCTCTGCCCAGGGTCGTGGCCCTAAGCTAGAAGATATCTCTTCATTGTGACTGCTCCTCCTGGACCCTGGGACGGAGCAAAGGACCGAGAGGTCAGCGTGACTTAAAGTACAAGACTAAAAATGCCAAATTAGGGCTGAGTTAGGACTGCAGGGACATGGTGGCTTAAACGTAGTCACCAAAGAGTCTTCATTGACCACTGTCTTTGCACGGCTTGTGGTTCCCTTTTCCTCTGAACTTCCAAGTTTGTTGCAGGGGGACCCAGAGTCAGCTTGCCACCCTGGACACCCTGTGATTCTTTGTGACAAGAAGGCTTTTATCGGCTGACAGGGGAGGAACTGTGCAAATCCAGACCACCTCAGGAAAGGGAAAAGGATTTCAAAGCCTGGGGAGTAGGTAAGAAGCATTGGTCCTGAGGAGGGGACACCAGGCTCTTTGTCCCTGTCTTCATAGCCTGGTGGTCCCCTTGCCTCCATGAGTTTTTAGTGAACCCCTCAATAGAAGGTGGCCATGGCATGCATACAGGTGAAACACCTAAGGACCAGACAGAATATAGCAGGGACTATTTAATCGAACATCAGTCATGTATAGCCACACGAAACCATCTTCCTTGTGGATCAGAAATACTCAAATGCTGGATACTTTATATAACTCGAACTAAAATTGAACTATCACAATAGCTCCTCAGAGACTGTGATACTGGGTGAGACATTGGGCAGGCACGTTGAGTACAGGGAAAAGAAGGCGTTGGTAAGGGATCCTTGAGTTCCTGTGAGCCCTATTCTAGGATTCTATGTCACTGTCCCCTACTGCTATGGGCACAGGTGCCCCCTCCCCTGTCTGGCCCATGGGGCAGGTTCCAGGAACCCAAAGCAGATGAGCTTGAACGTTGCAAAGCGGTGAGAGGCCCCATTCAGGCGGCCAGACTGAGAACGGCCCAGAGTGGGAAGGTATTGAGAAAGAACTGTGGGTCAAAGACACAGGTTGGAACACACAGAGGTCCACAGGTGACAGGAATACACGCTTGGGGACCGGCGGAAGTGCTTGTGGGTCCTCTCCATTCTAAAGAGGAAAGTTGTAGGAAATGCCTCTGGAGACCCAGTAGGTGGCGCTGTAGTAAAGACTAGATGGAAGTACCCAGCGAGGCCACAAGGAGCCACAGAGAAGAGGCTTTCTGGACACATAGTGACTGGAGCCTGGGCTCCTGGGACCCTGGTCTGGCTCTTCCCATGCTGTACTAGGTTTTCAGCTGGATTACAAAGACTCTGGGTGCTAGGGAGCTGGAGCTGGACAGGGAGCAGTGACTGTGAAGATATGGCGTGAGAGGGACCCTAGCAGGTCTTACTACAGTGGGGACCGCCGTGGGTGGCAGAATACGCCATACAGAGAGAGCCTGAGTGTGGAGTTTTATTGAGAAGAGGTTATTGGGAGGGGAAGAGGGAGGGAGGGAAGGAGGAAGGGAGGGGGGAGGGAGAACAGGGAAGAGGAAGGGAAGGGGAAACACAGAGATAGGGATGAGACAGAGAAAGAGAGAGGAGAGAGGGGAGAAAGGGGGAGGAGAGGGAAAGAGAGAGGCGGAGACCCTCCTGTCTCAGCAGCAAGAAAGAGGTCTGCAGTAGGTGGAGCTTGTCTCTTAAAGGGACCTTTGCACCTATGTAGAGTCGGAACCACTTGCCATAAGCAGAGGATACTACCAGTGACTGGTCACTCACCGAGCACTTCACTCTTGCCTTGTCAGAAGAGAAAGGATCCAGGATGTGAAAGTCCCTCTAGGCCTCAACGAACTATGTGGTTTGCTAGGATCCACTGAAGAGGAGAGACTGTAACCTCGGGACACGAGGCTCACTATGTGCTGCCTGCCTGATCAGGCTCTGCTCAGAATCCCCTCTCCAGGGACCTGCTCCAGCCCGAGTCATTTTACATGGAGTTGCTGCAAGAACTCTCATGGGTCACCCTTCTGGCATCAATGAACAGTTTAGATGGCCATCCACCACCTGTTCACATCGAATCTCTGACAGGAACTGTCCTGGGATGGAGCAGAGCAGAGCTGAGTGCTGCTGGCAGCAGGTAGGGGTGGGGAGCAGGTATGGGAGTTCTAGCAGGTTCTGTTTACTTATTTTCAACATCACTGACAAAACCAGCTTAAGGAAGAAGGTTTATTTTGGGTCACAGTCTCGGAGGGTTCAGTCCATGGTTGCCTGGCCCCATGTGGATGGATAGGAAGCAGGGCAGGAACACAGGGAAAAGATAGAGCAGGATACAGACCTGAACATGCACCTGCCCACCTCCAATAACGCCATTGGGATGACTCTCTGACCACATGTCTGAATTCTCATCTAGAAGGCAGAAGAAGCGGAACCACAGAGGTAGTTAGCGAAAATGGAGTAGCAGGAGAGGGATCCCGCAATACTCTTACCTGACATACATGTCCAGGTTTAGGCACCACCGTGGATTATCTTGGGTTCATTCTGATCCTTCTTGGTCACCAAGTGACCTTGTCTGATATGGGGAGAGTCTCTGGAACGGATTATCAACAGAACACCATGGCCTGGCAGTGAGGGCCAAGGCAGTCTACGTCGTCAAGGGCTTGTTCGCATCTCGGTTGTTCTGAGGACCCTTGGCAAAGCAGAGACGCCATTCCAGCTGTGCTAGAGCCTTCGTGGCCGTTAAGTGTTGCTGAAGCTGCTGGTACCACAGAGGCCTAGAGGAAAATGGAGCCTGTGTGTACAATAACATGAACAGCACAAGGCTGGCAAGGCTTGAAGAACGCCTGTGAGTTGCAAGGCAAGAATGATTTAAAGTGAGTTAGAGGGCAGGCTGGGTTAGCCCAGTATAATGACTGGGCAGATGTTGCTCTGTGCCAAAATTGTAGCCACCCACTGTCAACCTGGGACCCTGTGGTCAGTAGACCACAAGATCTGCCACATAGAGGGAGATCTGAAGGACAGGTGGGGTCCCAGAAAGAAAGTCGCTCTTTGGGGAACCATTGCAGTCTTCACAGTGGGCACATGTTCCTTAAAGAAGGAGCCAAGGAGCAATGCGTAGGGTCAGACTGTGATGTCTCAGGTAGGCTGACTCCTAGGATTTTTATTGAGCCCCCTATCACAGGACATGTGGCCTCTTCTCTGGCATGGGCAGGCATGCAGGCCTGATTGATTTTGAAATCTTGTCTCTTACACAGCAAAAGGTCATGTTTGCAGGTGGGCGGCCCGAGGTCTCTTTCCAGCAGGAGCCCCGTCCAGGCCACAGGACTTCCATTAGTAGAAACGGGGCCTCTCGGCAGAGGGCTTGAGTGGAGGTAGGGGGAGGCCTGAGTGCGTCAATGTGAAAATCGTTCCTAACAAAGCTGCTAAGAGCCAGAGGAGAATAACTCTAGCCTGTCTTCTTGGGCGTGCCAGAGCCTGTGGGGCTGCCGTGGGAGACAGGGATCATTGAGGCAGCATCAGTGTGCCTAAGAAAGCTAGAACACAAGGTTGGCCATCCTCCTAGCCACAAACAGGGCTGCAGCCTGCTTCCACTGGCCTGTGGTAGAGAGAGTGGGCGAGGCAGAGACCTGGGTCCAGAAGCAGGCGTGGGGCAGGATCATGTGCCTGAGATCTGAGAGAGATCACAAGTGTTATTTCCACACTATCAGCCTCCGTTCTGACCAGACAGGCCTCAGGGGGTGGGGGGAGGCTCTTGGAGGCAGGTGTTTGCACTAGCCTTCAAGGACCCCAGAACCCAGAGTTCCTCAACTCCTGCCAGACTCCGCCTCGAGTCAGGCTGATGGGAGCGGGACCCAATATTCAAGATTTGGGTCAACAGGGGCCTCACAGAAAGCTGTCTCCAAAGCCGCCTGACTTTGCTTGTAGCTGAATTTGATCTGTGGTTGACGCTTGTGTGCCCAAAGCAGAGCTGTAAAAAGCACTTTAAAAGCACCCTCCAACTTGTTGGGAAGCCATTTTACATCTTAAAACATAAAACTGGAAGACATTTTAAAATATAAAGATTTGAGTGTGCAGTCCCGGCCTGCTTTCCGAGGCCAGGGGATCAGCTTCCTGCAGCAGGACCTGCCTGGTCTCCCAGCCTGGACGGAAAGGGTTGGCATTTTTTTTTTTTAACACAGTGTGCCTAGTTCGCACTCACTCATTCCTGGAGCCATGAGCATCCATAACCTTGGTCTGTCATTGCAGAAGGGCTACCCTTTCCACCTCAGGGCCTCTGCACCTGCTGTAGCGTTCACTTAGGATACTCGTCTGGATGGCCACGCAGTCTCTCTCCTGAATCTCTTTCAAATCCCTGCCCTGAAGTTACCATTGTCTCTCCCTTCACCTTGCTTTCCTTTGATAATCAAAGCCCGTGCTTCCTCCTAACATAAGAATAGATTCATCCCTCGCCCTTTGTCTCCAGCCCATTCCTGCAGGAGGCTAGCCACTCAAGACAGTCCTCGTGTATTCTACCTATTGTTTTATTGCTGGCCCATGGGTAGAGCATAGAACATAGCAGATGCTCGACAGATAAAAAGGAAGGATGCAAGTTGTGGACCATAAAGAACCTTGAATGCTGGTCTGAAGTGTAGGGCTAGCAGCCTCCAGGAGCTCTGAGCAGTGAGGTAATAGGTCGGGTTGTCAGTCTCAACCTTCTCTGGGAACTGTCTCTGGCATGTTTATGAGAACCTTGAGGGAGCCTCATTTCCACACTGACTATGTGATGCATGTGACAAGCAGCCACGATATGGCCAGCATCTTGGGAGAGAAAGGCCACCAGAGCCTTGCCTTCAGCCGACTCCAGAAGAACTGGGAGATGATAGGGCATCAGAAGAGGGGGAGGGGATCCCTTGAGCCTGCAGACCCATAGATCATTGTACAGAATGGACAGAACTCAACGTGCCCAGCCACACACTGAACACGAGCTGATGGGGGTTTTGAGCAGAAGCTTGGGGGGCAGGGGCCTGAATCTTACCCTTCTATTTTAATTTCTATTTTTTTTTCAGTGTGAATATAGTGGCCTGTGTGTTCATACTGAATGCTGATGAAGAAATGCCAGGTTCTCTTGCAGACCAGCTCAGAGAGGCATAAAATTCTTGGGGGCCATGGGGGACACTGCTCACAGGCAGAGGAGATGACGGAGACAGGAGGGTGGAACCCTTCAATTGCTGGATTGCTTTTCCCTGTGTGTGATATGGCGCCTGGTGCTGAGCGATGGGTTCTGGCCCTGGACTGGACTCTCCCCCTGAGTAGGCACTTCTCCTTTTTCAGGAATGTGCTCTGACTGGCCACCACTCAGCCTGCCATTTTGATGCTCTCTGTGGGCCCAGGATGCTGTAAACACCCATACGCAACTCTCCTGCAGGGTCTCGGGTTGCCAGCAATCACAGCCATCTGGTTGCATGGCATGGAGCCCAAACCCAGTGTCCAGGGAGTTGTGCCAGGCGGCGATTGGTTCTGAGACATGCCCCTCAAACCGGGCAGGGGGCCTCCTCTTCTGAGGAGCCCCTGCGGGTGCAGGGGAACAAAGGACAGATTTCTTTTTCCAAAATTGTAAAAGATCTATTTCACTTAAGACTCAGCACAAAATGAGGAGCGGGGAAAGATGCGGGAGAGAAGAGTGTCTACAGGGTCCTGAATATTCACAAGCTGGCTTTGCATAGCTCTGGGTCCTGGGGGATCAAGAGGCAGCAAGGGCACGCTCCATGTTTAAAACATCCTCCAAAAGTCATAGTTTCGTCTGAGTTGCATGTCTGCAGCCATTCCCACAGCTCAGCCTCTCTATTCACCTCGCAAGAAACTGCGGGGTAGCACTGGCCTGGGGGTCACCAGCCAGGGTGTGTGGGAATTGGGTGGGCTCTGTGGTCCTCATACGACAGTGGGTGCAGTGGGCAAGAGATAGTGGCATGTCTGGAAAGTGCAGCACTCTGCGTGTCTCTCGTACTTGGCACACATGCGAATCCCTCACTAGTCCAAGAAGCATGGCTTAGTGTCATGAGGCCAGAGTATCCCGGTCTCCATAGCACGAGTGTGCTTTGACTTGAATTGGCAAGTGTTACTCCAGGAACCGACACCACTTGTATCAACCATTGCTGACATCTGCAGTCAGGGAGGTGTGAGTGTGCCCGGTGGGTGTACATACAAAGCAAACCTGCCCCTGGCCTAGGGTCTCCCTTCTCCAGAGCCAGCTGTCTGCTGAGTATTTGGAATAAGGGTTCTCTCCCAAGCACTCTCCCTTAGGTAGCCAGGTAGAAGCAGGCAGAAGTCAGGCTACCTCCCTGGAAGCTTCTCTTGGGGTAACTACCTCCAGTTGGCATTTGGGGGCTGGTACTCACTTCAAAACTTATGACAGAATAAAGCTGATCACTGGGAAGTGACCCCAGGCTGTCAGGGGACCTGCATACCCCTGGGTGCCGGTGACAGACAGCTGCAAGCTGTACTTGATGTTTCCTGAAACAAGCTGGGTTAAGGAGGGCTGAAACAGAGGCCGAATGACTGCTGGACATCGGACACTGTGCCCTGTGGTGGCCCGGCTCACCTCTGCCACCATGGCAAGCCAGAGTGACTTCCTAATCCACCCACAGATGATGAAGCGAGAGGTACAGGGGAACACGGAATACACTGGGATGGCCCTTACTTCAAAACCTCTCCCTTGGACTGATGAGTTCGCGTTGCTCTAGTATACCGGGCTGGGGAAAGGCTGGTGGCTGTCAGGTAGGCACTGTTGGGAGGGCTCATTTCTTCCGTCCAGACCTTCTAAGATCGATCAGCATTAGCCATGATCTGTCTTAACCCAGGTGATACTTGGTTCACAGAGGCAAAAGACTGTGCTCTTGGTCCTCCTGGATGCTGAGGGGCTACTGCATCCAGTGGGGAAGATGGAAGCAGCTCTTGCCTCTTCTTCCTAGCAGAGATGGAAAGGAGCCACCCCCCAGTGCCCTGGAACTTTTCTGGACCCCGAGGGCCAGGCTGGGAACTTCAGTCTGGCAAGAGTAAAAGACAAGCCAGTGCTGAGAGCAAGGACAGCCAGGTGTCTCCTGGGCCACATTCCATCCTGTTCTCCACAGGCTCCACCTGGGGCCGAGCTTCTCACTCGAGAAGGGTGGTTCTGAAGATGCCTCTGTTCTTGGTGACCCCAGTGGTCAAGGGTCCCTCCTCATCTACCCTGCCCCAGAGTCTTCACCAAGGGAGTGGCTGGGGTTTGGGGCAGGAGGGTATGGGATGGAGCGCGAACCCATCAGCCCCTGCAGCTCCTCTGCCTCACTGAGCAGTGTTGGGTTTGTCAATGTAACGTTTAATTACACTGAGCATCTAATGACACAAGGCAAGTCAGATGTGCAGTTCGCCTCCTGCTGAGCCTCCTGGAAGCCTGGACGAGGCAGGTTTTCTCCATATGTGGCTACGTGGGGGTGTGTTTGCGTGTGTATCTGGAGGGCCCATCTTCCTGCGTGCCTGTGTGCTCAACTGCTACGTGTGTGTTCCTCTGTATAGTCTGTGTGGCTATAGGGTGTAGCTGTCTGAAGCTCTGAGTGAATGCATGTGCATGTCTGGATTGTGCTTTGTGAGACTGTTTAGGTGTGGGTGTGTCTCTTGGCAAGCGTCACTGTGTCCCTGACTTTGTCGCAACTCTTAGAATCAATCTTGCAATAGATATTTGGAGGCCCCCAGTAAAAAGCATCCTGGTCAAAAACTCTCCCAGGGTGTGCACTGCTCTGGAGCCCAACCCTGGAGAGGGGAGGACATGGACCACATTGCTGAGAAGGCCTTGAAGGAAAGCAGGGATAAGCAACAACATCTCTCCCTCCTTTCCTTTCTCCCTTCAGAATGTCTCCCTTAATTAGGCATAGACCTTGGTGGCCCTCTCTCTGCTTGGTTTTCTTTCTTTCTTTCTCTTTCTTTCTTTCTTATTTATTTATTTATTATGAATACAACATTCCTTCCATGTATGCTTGCATGCCAGAAGAGGGCACCAGATCTCATTACAGATGGTTGTGAGCCACCATGTGGTTGCTGGGAATTGAACTCAGGACCCCTGGAAGAGCAGTCAGTGCTCTTAACCTCTGAGCCATCTCTCCAGCCCTCTGCTCAATTTTCTATATGTACCTATATAACGTTTTCTAGAACGTTACTTTGACTAGGACCTCCTCTTTTAACATTAGACTCCAGAACAGCAGTGTGTTCTAGATCTGTGTCCCATATAGCCTACCTTCCCTCCATACAGGGCATCCCAAAGGAGAGGGTGTGTTCATAGGGCACCCCGCAGTAGACAGTGCCGTCAAGGCATGTCCCTGTGAGAAGCTTGAGTCCCACTGGAGCTCTGTCTTTAGAGAGGAAAGGATGGGATCCATGGTGGTCACTAGAGCCTTACCAGGGATGGGGCTGCAGGAAGTCAGATTAGCTGCTGGAGGGCTGTACATGTTCTCCCAGGGAGGCCTAGAGAGCTGATGATCCATAGACAGCAGGACCAAGCTTAGTCTGGGCTAACTGAGAATTTCTAAGAGAACATAGCAATACCTTGATGGGTAAACTGAGGCAGTTCACTTGCTAATTGGCCCAGAACATGCAATGGTAGTTTGACAGAAAATGGGTCCCATTATCAGGAGATGTGGTTTCGTTGGAGGGTGTGTGGCCTTGTTGGAGGAAGTATGTTACTGTGGAGGTAGGTTTTGTGGTCTCACATATGCTCAAGCCACGCCCAGTGTGTCAGACCACTTCCTGTTGCCTGTGGGTCAAGATGTAAGCTCTCAGCTTCTTCTCCAGCACCGTATCTGCCTGCACGCTGCCATGCTCCCACTATGAGGAAATGGACTGAACCTCTGAACTGTGAGCCATCTCCAGGGAAGTGCTTTCCTTCCTAAGAGTTGCCATGGCCGTGGTGTTCCTTCACGCCGAAAGAAACCCTAACTAAGACAGTCAATCATGTGCAACTCTCTCCACACCCCTGTTTTTCTCTCCACCAAAAGTGTTCGCGTCAAGAACCAACTGGAGTCCAATCTGCTCAGCCAACAAAGTCTAGAATTGTCACGCACTCACCCAGGGAATAAAGATGTAAGTACAAAGACGTCCTCGGTGGTGTTGTTTATGACACAAAGCCTGGGAACCATGCACGTTTCCCACCAATTACGGTTTGTTTATGCAGTGAGTGTGCTGTGATCGCTATAAAGGGTGGTCTGCAGGGACTCCAGCAAGGTGGGCTGGACTTGCTTTTCCTATTTCTCCCGCTAAGTACAGTGAACACCCAGAACATTGCATATTACAGAGAAGGGGGATGAGGTGGGGGAAGAGTTTGAAAGAGGACAGATTGGCTCATAACCTTGAGGACAGCATAATGAGGTGTACTCCAAATTTGCTTTTTGCACCATAGGCCATAGATCCCATACTTGGGGTTTAAAAACCAGCAACCCCAAAATGCCCATGAGCACAGTATAAATAAATAAATAAATAAATAAATAAATAAATGAATAAATAAATAAATAAATAAATAAATAAATAAATAAATAGAATAAAAGAGCCTGCTCTCTCTCTCTCTCTCTTTCCTCAAACGGAGGCAGAAGACTTTGGAGATTAAGAATTAAATACAGCCAAATGCCACAAATAAAAACAGTGACTCTATTCCCATTTGGAGACCGTGATACCTGTCCTCACGGTAGTCTGCAATGGTACCCCGTGCCTTCACCGAGTGGGTAGCAGAGGAGGCCAAGTAGGTATACAGGATGTTTACCCTTGCTATGCAGCTCCCTTTCATGGAGACAGAAGACCCTGAACTTCCACTTCCAGGTGAGGGGCCCTCCCTTCCTCATTTGAGAGGTATCAGAGATTGGTTAGAGAAGCCAGGCCCCGTGGGAAGCAATAACTCAGTCTTCCTACCTTCCCCAACCTACCCAGCTGTCATGAGAAGCCCCACCTCTAGTCAGTGGGAGCAGAGTAGGTGACATAGGATACTATTGGCAACGGGCATCAGGAAGGCAGAGAACCCCCACCCCATCTTCCCCTTCTGGGAGTGTATGGTTGAAATGTGATACAGAATTTGACAACTTACAAAATGCAAATGTTTCTATAAACCGGGAGGATGTCAGATGGAATGAAAAGGGACGAGGCCAGGCAGAATTGAGCTGACAGGCACGCTAGAAATACTTAGGCAGAGATCATAAAAATGATCAACTACAAACCTGAAAGGCTCAGCCAAGAAACACATGTCACGAGGACTTGAAGAAAATTCTGAATGGGAAAAAAATGACGGTAATGAATAAGCACATTAACTGCTGAGCTCGGCAGCAGAATAGAGGGGACAGGGAGAAGTCAGTTAGCTGGGAGAGAGAGCGATAGAAATCATCCAATAGGAGCGAAAACAAAACGGAGCCTTCGGTATCTGTGGGTTTATAGTGAAAAAGCAACACTAGTGTCCCAGGAATCCTGGAAAAAGAGTAGGCAAATAACAAAGTAATAATAATAATAATGATACTTGAGGGAATATAGGCTAAAGAAAAATCTTAATTTATTATAAACTCACGAAACAAAGGAATTCTGAAGAAACTTCAAACTACACACAGAGAAACTCAGTAAGACAGGCATAGACAAATTCCTAAAACTGACCAAAAGAACAAAAACCCTCTTAAAACGGCAACAGGGTAAGGGGGGAGGGGGGGACAAGTCAAATGAAAGTGTGCTTCTTGTAGGAAATCAGAGGCCAGAAGGGGATGGCACAAGGTTCAAGGCTGGAAGAAAGGAACTGCCAATCCCGAGTTGTACCCAGTGACAAACGTCCTTCATGAATAAAAGGGATGAAAATGTGCACGGATGAAGGAAAACTGCGAGCAACCATAACCAGCTGGCTACCCAGAAAGAAGAGAGGACATTCTCTGAACATGAAAGCATCAATGTGCTTAAAACATGGAATTTTAGAACACGAGGGGAAACAAACACAGTAAGAGATATGCATCAGCGAAACTGATTTTTCTTCTTTTGGGTTTTCTAAATTATGTTCAATGGCTGAAGCAAATTATTTAAAATAGCTGATATAAAAATAAAATATCTGATATAAACTTGTATAGAATATTTAAGACAATTAAATTATAAAGAGTGGAGTATAAAGAATCATAAGGCAAGGTAATATTTCATGCCTCCCTGAGCCAGCACAGTAATGACACCAGTAGATTTACATTTATTTTATCACAATTATTTATGTGAGGAGGCATGGGCATGCCACAATGTATGTGTGGAGGTCAGAGGTCAAAACTCTGAGGAATCAGTTTTCTCCTTCTATACTGGGTCCCAAAGATTAAACTCAATGGTCCACATTAGCAGCTTTGGAACTGTTCTGAAACTCACTCTATAGACCAGGCTGGCCTCGAACTCACAGAGACCTGCCTGCCTCTGCCTCCCAAGTACTGGGATTAGAGGCGTGCGCCACCACTACCCATCACATTAGCAGATTTTAATAAGCTATGTGTATGCAGTGTGAATCTGAGAGCAGCTGCTAAAAGGCTACAGAGGGAAACCCACTAAAAACACCATCAGTAAGTCCAGGTTAAATTCTTTGTTTAAGATTTATTTTTCTTATTTTATAGGTGTGTGTGTGTGTGTGTGTGTGTGTGTGTGTGTGTAGCCCCTGGAAATGGAGTTGTAAACAGTTATGAGTTACCCAGTGTGGGTGCTGGGAGCCAAACTCAGGTCCTCTGGCAGAGCAGCAAGTGTTCTTGCTACTAAGTAATCTCTCTAGTCCCCCACCCCAATTAAAATTCTTTAAAAATGCTTAAGTAATAAGACTGGAAAAAGCATATGTTAAAAATATCAATCAAAAGAGCAATTGGCTAAGTATACAACTATCAGCAGACTGCATGAAATCTGTGTCAAGTATGATCTAAGCATACTGAAAATGCAAGATGAGAAGACATATTATTCAAACATTAATTAAAAGAAAATGCAAGCGGCTACATTAGCATCCAGTTACATAGACTTCACAGCAAAATTATCAGCTTACAGAGAAGAGAATCCTAAAGGTTTAGGCACCAAATAACAGAATTGCAAAATGCATGAAGCCACCTGATGGAATGCAGATAAGAAGCAGACACCCATGATCAGGAATTTAACAACCTTCTCTCAATGACTGATGGAGCAGATAGGAAGTCAGCAAGGTTGTGGAGCAAGCTAGCAGTGTCTACAGAACACGCTGCCCAATGTCATTCTTTCCAGTGGCAGCAGAACACACACTATGATAAACCTTGTCATGGGTCATTGAACGCCCAATGTAACAAAGCTAGAAGAATTGAAATCGTATTCTCCAACCACAGTGGAACAAACTAGACTAGGTAACAAATATGGTAGGAAAGCCACCACACCCTTGGAAACTGGAGGGAATCTGAGTGACCCATTAGGGCTTTCTCTATACATTGAACTAAATGACAGTATGTTACATATTTTAAGACAAAGAATGAAGAAGTACTGAGAGAAAAACTTATAACATGCATTTATTAAAAAAAGAGGGAAAGCATCCAGGGCTACACAGAGAAGCCCTGTCTCAAAACAATAACAAGAAAAAGAAAGAAAAGAGGGAAAGTCTCTAATTATCAGTCTAAAATTCCATATCAAGAACCTTAAAATGGGGCCCAAGAAAGTCATCAGGCTCCTGCAGTCAAGAGCATTTGCTGCTCTTCCTGAGGACCTGAGTTCAGTTCCAGCACCTGTGTTGGGAGGTTTACAAACACCTGTAAGCCATGTGCCAAAACCACAACACAGACACACACATCAATAAAAACAAAAATATATCTTTAAAAGAGAAACTTGAAAAGTAAAAATAAAGAAAAGCCAGAAAAGGGAGCGCACGCTTTTAATCCCAGCACTCAGGAGGCAGAGGCAGGTGGTCTCTGTGAGATCCAGGCCAGCCTGATCTGCAAGAGTTCCAGAACAGCCCGGCTACACAGAGAAAACCTATCTCAAAAAACAAAAACAAATGAACGAACGAAATCTAAAAAACAAGAGCAAAATAAATCCAAAACAAGCAGGAAGAAAATAATAGGAGAAATCAATGAAATTGAAAACAACATTTGCTCAAACAAAGATTTGAGTCTTTGAAGAGAGCAATAAAAATGAAGAGCCTCTAACAAGACTGACAGAGAAAAAACACAAAGTACACTACTGGGGATGAAATGGGCCATCACTACAGACACTATGGGCATCAAAATAGGAATAAGGGAATACTATGAACAGTTCTGTACTCAATGTGAAATAGACTGCTTACAATAGCCATACATAGCCTATATTCACTAAGGAAGTTGAAATGGTGACCCTCCTTGCAATATGCTAACATGAAGAAGTTGTAAGATAACGTGTTGAATCGAGAAAAGACATAAATGTGAATGTATGTGTTCAGGTGCCCAGACTATTTTTGGAAGGAATGCATCTAGAAATAAATATCCCTAGTCTCATGGTGGCATTACATTCCCTGCTGCAAATGAAGGAAAATCCCTGGGAGTAGCAGTGGTTCTGGTGTGACTCACATGCCAGGATTAAAGCAGATGGACCAAACCCAGAACTTGCTTGAGGGAGGCAGGAAGTGCTCTCAGAGGTGGCTGCACTTGAGCTAAGCCTTGAAGAAGGTGTAGGATCCCTTTGGGTTGAGGAGAAGGGAAATGTGACATAGAAGTACAGGGGGCAGGGCTAACCCACAGTACTAGGGAGTAGGGTGACTAGAGGCAGAGTGGAGACAAGAGCCCAGCCTGGAGTGATCCCGCAAGAGGTCAAGTCCAACTTCAACTTTGCTAAGGTGACAGTTTCCTTGTCATATTCACAGGGCTCATTTTCCCCCTTGCATTCTTTTTTTTTTAAAGGCTGTTTATATGCATTTATTTACTTATTTACCATGTGTATATGTGTATGTATGTGTTGCACACATGCCACCATGTACCCTTCAGATACTCTGGAGGACAGCCTTGTGAAGGGAGTCAATTCTGTCCTACCACGGTAGAGTCCTGGAGACTGAACTGGGTGTGTCTGCACACTGAGCCACCTTGCCAGCCCTCTCTCTTGGACTCTTATGGGACTTTATCAGTAACTAGGTAATAGAACTGTCCCTTGGGTGCTCAGCATGTCACCAGGTGCAGCACGAGCCCACATTCTCTCCAGTCTGAGGTGCAGGCATCTTCCTCCATTTATAGATTTACAGACCAGTCATAAGCCCTATCCCAGTCCCCAGGTCTCCGCAGAAAGTCCCAGACACCTCCAGATCTTTAAAGGTAAGAGATGGGTTTATGGGTGAGGAAGCTGAGGCAGGGAAGAAACAGACCTGTGATAGTTTGAACCTTACTTGAGTTTCCTAAACTATGTTTTAAAGAGTTGGTTACCAGTCCCAGGTGCTACTGGGAGGTGGGAGAACCTTGGAGGTGGGGTCTAGTGAAAGGATCTTAGGATATGGGGGGGGGCATCCCTGTAAAGGAGACATTGGAATCCCAATCTTTCCTGATTTTGCCTCCTGGCTGTGGTGAAATGTGCAGCTTTGATCCACCATACACAACACCCCCTATGCTCTGCATTGCCACAGGCCCCAAAGCTACAGAAGCAAGTAGCCAAGGACTGAAACCTTGGAGACTGTGATCCAAAATAGACCTTTCTCATTGTAAGCAGAGTCTTTTAGGTATCCTGTTTTAGTGACAGAAAGCTGACTAACAAAGTGCCCAAAGTCCCATGAGCAGATGGTGAGAGAAACAACCCCCATCCCAACACCTGTCTTTCTTCATGAGAAGCAGAACAAGGCCTTGTTTGCTGCTACAACAGAGACTCATGTATTAGAACACACAGTCTTGAAATGTTCTCACTATTTCTTAGTGTGTCTAGCACAAAGCAGTAGTGCGGAATCCTCAGACACTCAGGGACAGAAGCTGCTTTCCGAGTGGTTTGCTACATGCTGCTTCTTGGTGCCTCTGGAACCCTCAGCCAAATGCAGGAATGGGTGGCCACCTTTGCCCCACTAAGTGCTTGTGACATCATCCTGTCAAATGCCCACAGCTGTGGAGAGCTTGATGTTTGCCCTTGCTTTCCAGATGGGGGAACAGAGGCATCGAGACAGTCAAAGATCTAACTCTGACCAGTTGGGAGACCTACCTCCCGCCAGCAGACCCAGCTTCCCCTGTGGCTGCTCAATCTGGTGATTTGTCACTCACTCACCCGAGGCTCCTCAGGCAACCGAGGTTTGAGCCATTCTCTTATCACAGAGGACTCATATTGGTGACCCTTGGAATGTTTTTCTTAACCACATAAGGGACTTTGTTTTTGTTGTTTTGTTTGTTTTTTAATTAGACTCGATATAAGTAGTACTAATGATGCGGCTGCAGATGTTTCGCAAGAAATTCTGTATTTCTTTCTCTCTACTGGACTGTCCAGCCACTTGGGTTTGCATTCCTATGGGGCTAAAGGCACTGGGGCTGCCAGGCAGGAGGCACTCACTTCCCTCCCCTCAACCCACTTCCCTCCTCAGTCTGCAGAACCTGGGGACTCTGACTGTAAACCGTCATTCAACAGCCACTCGCTGAACACCTACTGGGTGAGGGTGGTTTCAGAGGGAGAGCAGTCTGTCTTCTCAATGGATAAGCTAAGGAAGGTAACAGGGTAGTGACAGAGCTAGTTCTATGTCAACTTGTCACAAGCTATCATAGAGGAGGGAGCCTCAATTAAGAAAATGCCTCCCTAAGATCAGGCTATAGTCAAGCCTGTGGGGCATTTTCTTAATTAATGATTGATGGGGGCAGGTTCAGACAACTGTGGGTGGGGCCATCCCTGGACTGGTAGTCCTGGGTTCCATAAGAAACTTTCTATAAGAAAGCAGGCTGAGCAAGCCACGGCAAGCAAGCCAATAAGCAACACTCCTCCATGGCTTCTGCGTCAGCTACTGCCTCCAGGATCCTGCCCTGTTTGAGTTCCTTGCTGACTTCCTTCAGTGATGGACTATGATGGAAAATGTAAGTCAAATAAACCCTTTCCTTCCAACTTGCTTTCGGTCATTGTGTTTCATCCAGCAATATTAACCCTAACCAAGACACCGAGCAAATGCACTTTTCCCCCGTTGGGGTCTCCTAATCCACTGCCCTAGCACTAGCGCTAAGGAAGGGACAGTTGCTCCATTTTACACATTTTATCCATTCAGCAAGCATTTTCTGAGCACTATGACCTGGCACCATTCTAGGTACTAGGCATCCAGCAGAGATAAAATACCACACTGTGCCCTTTGGAACTGCGTCTGTTGAAATCTCACAGCAAAGACGCCATGGGGGGTTGGGAAGTTGGGGGTGGAGGGGTTTTTCCATCAGACCCAAGGCTGTCATTGTCATGGCTAACGATACTACAAAGACGTGGAAACAACACAGCTCCACCAGTCTGGGCCCCTGGCCTCTCAGCCTCAGCCTAGAGGTGGACCATAAGGCAGAGGCTAACCTATCCAAGACGCAACCAGCAGGTCCTCTGGGGAGTGGCGTCTGGCGTGGAGACACAGCGGCTAGGATGTGCCTGTGACAGCCGCCTTAATCTTCCCAGTGGTCTTGACGCAGCTGGCAGGACCTTACAGACTTCCGTGACCCTTTTGCCTTAGCATCCTTTCTCCAGGGTCACCAGAGTTGATACAACTGGACCTAGCAAAGCCTTCCCAAGAATTCCTTTGTGTTGTTATTGGACTAGGTGGGACCGTCGTAACTGGGCTTGGCGTTAAAACTAGGAGCGGCCACGGCAGGTGTAAATTATGCATAGCTATTTCTAGAAGCTTCTCAGATTTCTCAAGAGAGAGAAATTAATTTGCCTGTTTGGGCAAATAACACCAATTTTTCCCCCTGCTTAAGGTCATTTTGTTAAAATAAAATTGATTAACGTTCTCTTTAAAGTTTAAGTAGAAACTGCTCAAACATATTTTTATGCACAGAAGCACGGCTTGTGCCCTTCAGTAATTAATAACTCCACAAATAAGTTCACACCACGCAGCCTACGCTCAGCTCGCTGCAGCGGCGGCCGCGGACACGGGTGGGCGGGGCCATCGGTAGGCGGGGCCGCCCCGGTCGGACCAATCAGAACTCCGGAAGCAGAGGGCAGGCCTCCGGACTGAGCTAGCTCAGCAGGGTGCTCCTGCAGGCGGAGCCGGGAGCCTCAGGACCCTGGCCGTGGTGTGCACGTACGTCTACTGGTCCGCATGAGGGGCACACGGTGGTTAAAGGAGATCCACGCGGTGCTTACCTCGGTGCCCGGGCCTGAGTGCGTAGGACGTAGTTCCGACCTTACTCAGATTTATAACTTTGCGAGCTTAGCTCTGAGTATTCTGTTTGCCGCGCACCGCCTGGCTTGAGCAGACAGAGTGGCGGAAGGGCTCGAATCCAAGTTGGTCGACTTCCTCAGCAATTGGAGCTCCGAGCTGTCTTTGAGCCCTCTTCTCTTGTCCTGGGCCATCCTTCTTGTCCTTCATTCACCTTCACGCCCACTTTCTGCATCAGGTAAATAAACACTGCTGTGGGAGTGTGTGCCCGCATGGCGATACCCAACTTTTTGAGTCAGACCCTTCAATCTGACAGTTGCTCAGCCTCTCTTCTAGGTGCCAGGCAGGCACACGCACGTGCGGCGTACACCCACACCCACACACCCGAGCCCCATCAGGTCCCCCTGTGAGGCAGTGGGGTCACGTGTTGCAGGGGCTCTGTGTGTGATGAGGGTGGGAGTGAGGGAGTACAGAAACTCCCCAGTCAGGAGCACTGAATTGCCATTGGGACCCTCCTGTCCCCTGCCTGAATTAGTGACTACATTTAAAGTACTGGCTGCTCTCCGTGCCAGACTTCTAAATAACTCTGATGAAGAAAGGTCCCTGGGGATTCAATTCAGGATGGCCATAGAGCATTGAGTGAGCAGTAAATCTTTGTTGTGTCAGCTGCTGAAAATGTGGACCCTTTTGTTCCATGTCATAATGTAGCTTGTCCTGACTGACACGTCCCAATGGACAGACAGGTATAAAGTGTGTGCACACCCAGCGATGGGCTGAACATCAGGTCTTATCAGAATTCTGGTCTTTGCAGCACCTTGTCAGCTTCAGGAGTAATCATATGAATGAGGCTGGCACCTACTTAAGCTACAAAGTTAAGTGAATGCAAATCAGCAAGCAAGAAAGCAGACTATTTTCATAGAATATTTCTGAAAATCAGAATTAACAGAAAATAAATAAAATCCCTGAACAAAATAACCAACTATGAAATAAACACAGATTTGATGCTGTGTTCTCCTAATCACCGCATTGGGTATTTAAAATCTATTTTACAAAAGAAGCTGCCACCTACCAGTTTAGAGTTTAACAGATTGGGTTTTTTGTTTTGTTTTCCTCTTGAACAATGTTCTTGAGGTGAGCATTTCCGTGACCCCACACTCAGCAAGAGCTCACCCTGGACCAGAAGGGAATGAAATTCTACCAGAGCACAGGAGATGAGCTGGAGGAAGGAGGGAGAGGACACCAAGCCTGTGCAGTTAGCTGGATAGAGACCCAGCAAGAAAGCTGTAACCTTTTGGTGTTTGGTAGCTGTCTGAGTCTCTCCTGTTCTCTAGCATCGAGCACACCTGCAGGCATTCTTGATCCTCCTCCCGAGAGAACCAAAATCAAGTGTAAGCTGTAGAACAGTGATCCTGCGCTTGTCGCCTTGACAGGCAGCAAGCATTTGGGAGGCAAATCATTTCAGTGTCTCTTCTCCAAAAGTAATTCCAACCTACACCAACACCACATAACAGGCAATGGGAAAGAACTAGGAACTGAGTGTTTAGTGCTATAATCAAGTTACCTGCCTAATCGTTCAAGGTGGTACCCAGCTCTCCAGCTGTTGTATCACAGTCCAACCATCCAGAAGAGTAATAAACTCATTTTTTTCTCCTCAAAGACAGCTCCTATAATTTTCATACTCTTTGTGGATATTGCCTTGAGGACACACCTAACTTCTAGGAGATGGATATATAAGCTATACTGGCATCTCTCCAAGGTGGAGAGCCTGAAATCAATTCTTTCATTATCAAGGAAAAGGGGAGCCAGCAGTCTTTCTGTGTCACCTGATTGATTATCATCATCATTAGGTTTGAATAAAAATATTGTTGGGAGCCAGACATCTAAAGTAGAAGGACAGTCGTGGTATAGTTGCAGTTCTATCTAGTGTGTGACCTTGAACAAATTATGAACTTCTCTGGACTGCTATCAGACTATCTAAAGTAGAAAGGCAGAGGTGGAGACCTCTAAGGCCCCTTGCTTGCTTCTGGCTCAGAGCTCTGTGCAGACTGAGCCCACTTCCTCCTCTTTGTGTTCGCTGGCTCCTTTTATTCTACAGGTCTCCGTTCAGGTCGCTTCCTTGGCAAGGCCTCTTTGACACAACCCTGCCCCTGCAACAAAGGCATTTCGCCATCATAGCACTGTAGTTGTGTGTTGCTGGGTATCCAGTGGCTTGCTTATTTAGAAGGTAGCTGTCAAATGACTTTCGAGCTGCAGGAGGGGAAGGGACACATGGACCTCCTCATCTGTGGCCCCTGTCTGCTGGAGGATGGATGAGTGAATAGGTAACTAGGTCAAAGTTGAGTCCTCATCAACCCACGCCAAAGAACTCGCCCTCAGACTAGGAGGGAGGAATTCCACGTTATCACACTGGGAGTCAGAAGGACTGCTATATGGTCGGGGGAGAAGCGCACTAAGGACCTTCTTCCTAGGGCAGCTTTCCCGGTGACCAAAACTCTTACAGTCCTGCTTCTAGAAGCTCTGGAAGGGTATGGAGAACTGGGTCATTTCCAAGCCTGGGCAAAATCCCTCTCCCCAAAGACTGAGCCGAATAAAATGGATGGTCTGCTCATCTAGATGCACCTATCGCGGAAGTGGGCTTCTGGACACCCACCCCTGTAGCAAAATGCAAATGACACGGCTGGTTCCCTGCACCCTCCAGGCTAAAGGTGGCCTGGAGAGAAGGCCTGGCCTCACTTTGCTCACAGCCGAGCTGCAGGCACCATCACACACATGCCTGGGCTGCGCGGTGAACCCGCTCACTCAGCTCTAAGTCGCTGATTTATAGCCGTGCCCCACTCCCCACCCCAACGCCGCTTGACAGCAATGAAGGCGAGTCCCAGCCCCCATCCCGCAGGAAGTGGAGAGGGGCGCTCAGCTGCCGCGATGGGGGCACAGCCAGCAGAGAACAATGGGGTTGGGCGAGGGGAGTCGGCGGGGTTCCCTGGCAGCCTTGTCACCGCCATAAACCTCATTACCTCGCCGTCCCCCAGGCCGCCTCTCTCCTTACCCAAGGCAGCAGCCGGCTTCGCCGCTGATTCCCACTCGGCGTGAAAAGCTCTTAAACCCCCCGCTGTATTTTTAATGGGGGCAGTGACTAATTTAGCCCTACGCCACCAACCGTCAAATCACATCTTCTGTTGGTACTTACTGAGGGCTCACCTGGGCTGCATGGGGCTCGGATAAATCCGGAGCTGGAGAGCGCCCGAGGAAGCGAGGTGGTAAGCTTGGGGACCTGACTGGACAGCCTCCACACTGCCTGCAGATGGCCAAAGCATCCTGGCCCAACCCAGTCATAACGGCCGCCTTGAGAAGCTTCGCGCCAATCCAACTTTTGAGATCTCTCCAGAAACGACCACCCTCCCTCCGCATCCCCAGGGACTGAATATTGCAGCTTCCCACCTTGAGGCCACCTGCATTCAAGGGTGACATTCCCATTCTGTGGGCATGGGCAGAACACTGAGTGAACTCTCGGGCCAAAGTTCGCTTCGTAACCTGGGAAGCGCCACCCCCTAATCGTCGTAGGAAGAAGAGGAAGGACCTCCTACAGGTCACCGGAAACCCCTTGCTAGGAAGCCCCTAGAAGATGAGGAGCCTAATTGCTCCAAATTCCGCTGACTCGCTATCACATTATAATTAGGTGCAATCTGTCTGCTTCACTTCCGCTCTCCTTGCCCCAGGTGAAACCCGAACCAGGAAGGGTTCCCAGTGTAGGGCCCAGCCTCAGACGGGAGAGTCTGCGATCTGTGATAGTGAAGTAGTGTGGAGCCGAAGGGAGGGGCGTCCAGGAAGCCTGCTGAAATTCGGGGCGAGCCCTGAGTCAGGGGCAGAGCCTGGGTCATCAGGCCCGCGAGAAGCTAGGGGCTTGCACCACCTTCACCGGGCTTATGTGCGCGGGTAGCCCTTGAACACTGTCTTCTGGAATTCTGCAACTGGAGCACTTCCTTGCCGGGTCACGGATCTCAGTTGGGAACCTGCTATTTCCACCTTGCTCCACACTGGAGCCACCAACCCCGGACCTCCCACGGCTGGGTAGCTGCTGTTCCCTCCCCTCACATCCTATGCCTTGGCCCAAAGTAGAACCCAGGTGTTTTCTGCTGCCCTGGTACCGTGAGGGCTAACCACCAGCCTGCCCCTATCCCGGCAAAACAGCAGCCATGAATGAGAGTCTGTCATTGACATGTGGCAGGGGCAATGAAATGTCCCCCATGGCCCCTGAGCCTCAGTTTCCTGATCCAGAAATGACAGGAGCAGAATACTTGATCTGTGGATTCTTTCTTTCAGTGACCCCTGCAGCTCATCCCGCCTTCAAGAGTTAGTCTATGGCGCTTCTTTCTGTGAGTCTATTGTATGGAGTCCCCAGGGGTCTGTGTGAACCCATGGGAACTTCCCAGAGACACACCTCCTGCCAGCCCCTTTGGCCTGGGGTTGAAGAGGAGAGAACCAGGCAGTGTTGCTGATCGCATGGATTCCCTTTATTGAGCTGAACTAGTTACTGCAGTCAGATCAAGTCACATTTAAAAGCAGACCATCCAGTTGCACGGAAACCGATTATATTCATTACAGAGTTTTAATCACTGTCCGGTGAACTGGCAAATCCAATCAAAGCATTAGTCTTTAATTAAAAAATTAAAAGGAAATATTCAGACAATAGCCAAGCAATCACATCACGATGCACAATTACCTAGAATTGCAATTAAAAAGTAGTTAACCGAAGGGGGAGAAAGAAAAACAAGAAAAAAAAAAGAAGCAAAGAAAGAAATCACACTAATCCTTTTTTTAAAAACTATCAATATAATACATGAAGGAACAAAGGACAATAGCCTCAAAAAGCAGGTTTCTCTAACACTAGAAATGTACTCTGCGGCGAAAACTCTAAAAGCACACTAGCTGTAGCAGGACAATAAAAAACACTGAGCATGGAATACTTTTAATCTCTGCCATTAATATTCATTTCCAGCTGCTTATAATAGCAGCGCCTCATGGCCAAATCATTAGAGTTTTACATCTGGGTTGCAAATGACACTTTGATTGGATGTAATGTTCAAATGGCCCTCCCCACGGCGTCTCCGGCAAGCCTTCTGCGGAGAGGTGTCCTGTCGCGAGGTCCCTCACTGTGCGTGCTGGCTCATCGTGTGGTTCTGCAAAGGCGAAGAAAGGAGACACGCATGAGGGCGAAAGAATGGCGAGCATGCCTGTCCCCTCCCACCCGGGGCATGGACGCCGAGAGCTGCAGAAAGCGGCTCGATCATTACAAAACAAAATACGAAAGCAAAAAAGTGCTCGGGGGACGCAGCTGCCAAGGCGCCACGTAGATCCGATCTTGGGGATCAGTTCCTGTTGCTGCCAACCTGGGTTCCCTGTAAATTGTTTTTATTTATTTATTTATTTATTTATTTATTTATTTATTTATTTATTTATTTATTTATTTATTTATTTATTTATTTATTTTAGATCATTCGGGTCGTATCTAGGGAGTGGGCTACGTGAAGGGAGACGGAACAGCCGGGGAGGTGGCAATAATGAGCACCACCTCCCTTTCCCTCCAATGGCGAGGAGGAAACTCAGACGGCCTGCAGGCTGCCCCCCGCATGCCATCTCGGTCCCTTGCTCACTATTCTGAGCCACGCAGGAGGAAACCGCAGATGTGCAGAGCAGCGCGGCCGCCCAGAGGCACCCGAGCGAGCGCAGACGCTCCAAGGCAGTGGGTGGGCGACGCCCGTGGCCCAGGCAGGGGACAGGTCACCCAGGGAAGGTGCTGGGAAGAGCCAGAAGCTGAGCTCCCAGGGCCCTGCCAGAGTGGTCACATGAGAAAGAGATGGAGCGCTTTGGCGGCTTGGGCATGGGAAGCCAGGGCCCAGGTGGGATCTTGTGACCAAACACTTCCTTCTCTCCGCAGCCCAAGCATATCCTTCCTCCAGCTGGGGCGGACAGGGCGGGCAGTGTGGGTCTGTTTCCACCACGGCCAGCAGCAGCCTGGGGCTGGATTTGGGCTTCTGAAACCTGATCTTTTTATTTCTTTTCTGCCACGGGTAGTGCCAATTCAGACTATTATCGTCCCAGCTTCAGGCAGCGGTCCACCTCAAGACACTTAAAGATGGGAAGCAACATCCTCCAGGGACAGACCCGCAAGGCTACAGCCGATTCCCATTGCAGGCTTTTTAGTATGCCTCTGCCTCCCAGCCTCGGTGCCCTACAAGGAGACCCAGTCAACCAGTCGCCAGCTGAAAGCAGCAGCCTGCATCTCTACCACTAACCACCAGGGGACGCCGCGACTTTTTCCTGGACTCTAGGTCTCTCGCTTCCAGAAAGACCAGAGGACAACCACTGATTTTTTTCCTAGAGGTCTGAGAACCTAGGATGGAGATGGGACCACAGCTACTCTCCAGGATAGGTCCTTTGGTAGGTGCTCAGGCCACAAACCGACACAGGCACATTGCTTTCGATTCTCAAGTGAGGCTCAAGTAGACAAAATACCAGTCCACTTCAACCTTCTAGGATCCAGGAGGGGCTGATCCAGGCCACTAGAACCTAGTGACCTGCACCCAGTAGGTAAATCAACCCCCTGATAGCCACAGCTTGCCCCAGCACCCTGCTGCAGACTAAAGCCCAGACAGCCAGCAGGACCTCGCACCTCAAATGGTCCAAGGTCCAAGGCAGATTGTTTGAGCCGAAGATGGGGTCCAGGTGGTTTCCATGGGAACCCTATCCTCCAGCCTTGTAGAAGCAACCAACCATGTGGAACTGAAAGCATCCTATGCACAGATCTGGCTTCCTTGTAACTCTGAACCTCGGCAGGCTTAATACTTCCTCCAGTTGTCCTCCGAGGCAGGCTTTCCTCCAGTGCTCTGGTCGTTCAGATTGCTTCACCAGCCCAGGCAGATCCCTGGGATACACCTCCTGCCCAGAACCCACACGGGTCTGTGGACTTCTTGTACTTAGGCCTGGTTGTCCCCACTGAGCCAAAGGCGGGACAAAAGCACCTGGCCATGGGCTGGACACATGCTGGGTTCCCCAGTGCCCAGTGGAAGCGTGGTAGGCACAGCTGCCTGGGAACAACAAACTACCACAGGCCGAGGGTGCTAACCAACACCTGGGTGGAGAGATGGTGTGAATGTGGACTGGAGAGCAAGCAGTGAGTTCTCGTGTGTGTGAACCATTGCCAAAGACAGCAGGAAGCCAGGAAAGACCCGTGAGGGCTGCTCACCTCCATCTTGGGAGGAGTTCCGGGGAACCTAGGGATAATGAGGCAGCCTCTTGTAAGGATGTCGGAATAAGGCCACACAGCACACTGGCAATCTCTAGAGGCAGAAAGCCTTGCCTTGGACCACTGGCTAGGCAACTGAGAATAAAGAACACTTCTTAGAGCCTTCTCCCTTTAGGAGCAACAGTGCATGCGTTTTAGGTTAGGCTCATAAAGGAACTTCCTCCAAAAGGCAGACAAGTAAAAAATACCTTCCTAAAGTTTTACTTTCCCAACAGAAGTCCTGGATGTCACAGCAGAAGGAAATGTCAGACTCAATGCTCTGAAGGTGACCGGCACCAGAGTGTATTCAGCTTGTGTCATTAAGAACCTGCTAGATGTCCTGTTCTGAGCTGGGAACAGTGACGGCTAATGGCAGGGAAGACTCCAGTTGGCCCCATCCCTAAAGGGGTCTGATGCAGGCATGACAAACACAGAATTAATGGTGCCAACAGTAGTCCGGGAGAGGGTCAAGATCATAGTGTGTGTGTTTAGAAAGGCTGTTCATGAAGTTGAATGCTCATCCAAGGTCAGTCCCTGAGAGGGCAGAGGGTGTCCAAGATCCATCACTAAGATCCCCCAAACACCTTAAAGGGCGTGTCTGTGGTAGCTCTTTTCCCAGAACAGCCACTGCTTCACCGCTTCTGATGGCTCCCTCCAACCTCATGGCTCTTCTGAGACCCTTCTAGCTCCAGTCTCTTTCTCTAGTTATGCATAAGCCATACTGAGTTTCCTTAGAGAAGGAAAACAAACAAACAACAAAACAACCAGTTTTTAAAAGACGCTTCCAATCTTACAGTTAAGCACTTCCCAGAATCGTAAAGGCTGGCAGTGGGCTGGCCAAAGGCTGAGATGAGCCTGGCCAGGACGCCTGGCACCTGCAGGCCTCACTGCCTGCCAGGGAGACACAGGTGTGGGGCAGAAAAGCAGGTGAGGAAAATAAAGCGGAGGCACAGGGAAGGCGCTCGGCCGCCCGCCATTCACTGGGCAATGCTCCTGCACTCACGGATGGGGTTTCTGCGATACTCTGACTCAGGGCCTCCTCCTGATTCACACCACTGGTGTCTGGTTGGCCCTAGCTAAAGGGACTATGCTTTGTGGTAGTTCTTTCACCCAAAGAATCTTGATTGCCCTTCTGTTGAGTGACAGAACTTGCTGGGGTTTGTGCTGGGTACACGCTGGGCACAGGAGTAGTGAGTTGTGCGTGAAGCCAGGTGGAAGGGCTGTTCTCACACACCCCAAAGCACATGGAATGTGCTAGAAGGTCACATGAAGTCCAACTCTGGCCACGGAGTCAGAGCTCCACCCACCTCCTCAGCCCATGATTTTGTGGTCTGGACCCACAGGTCACACACAGCTCTAGGTCTGGGTTTCAGGTTCTGTTCACTGGCCTGCCCACCAGCGTCATGCTTGAGGGGACAAGTATTTCAGTACACTGGTTGTCTGATTGTATGAAACGATGTGATTCCTCCTGCCCTGGAGGCCCAGATGTGGACCGAAAAGACCCCTTAGTCCTGTACACCACTCTTGACTGTGCTGGCTGCTTTGATAGGTGTCACCTACCTACCAAGTCCTAGCACCTTGCCTGGCTCGTCCCAAATGCCCCACTGACACTAGTCACCCTCCCAGGCGACCACAAGACAGGCAGGCAGCTTTAGTGACCTGTTAAGTACCTTAGTGACCAAAAAGAGCTACTGTGTTCAGTGTGAGCGGTCACTTGTCAACCATGTGACCTCGTAGCAAGTTCTTTCACCACAAGGTTTGTGAGTCGCCTCTTTCTGCGATGCCTGGATGACTCCAAAAAATGATGATGTTCCTGAATCTACGTACAGACAAGTGCCTGGGACAGAAGGACTGACTGCTCCCTGCTAGGACACCTCCCCAAACAGTAACAGCTGGAGCTACAAGCTAACTGCTCTCAGAAATGCCTTGCATGGCCCTGCCCTCAGGACAGCAGATGTCACTGGTCCCTCTTCATCTGACTTGGCTGGATACTTGCTTCCCTGTTTCTGCAGTAGAGTGGGTGATCTGGTACCGAGGAGAGCCCTAGGAGATGCTATGATAGAGGGAGAGGTACATACCAGCATCCATCCATCCATCCATCCATCCATCCATCCATTTCACAGACATTCACTGAGGCCCTGACTGTGAGGTCCCAGGCTGTGTACTAAGCATGTACAGATGGAGACACCTTGCCCCCTCTCTTGTGAAAACACTCCCGTGGTTGGAATAGGGAGTCTGGACTCATAAACAGCAAAGACCCTAAGGAGGCAGGGATAAAAGGGATTCATTCCCGAAGACCCAGTCAAGTTGGTGCAGAGACACACTTACTCTCCACTCAAACCGACCCCACCACTCACACTCTTTGTCCAGCTTGCATGCCTCCCACCCACCATTATGTCCGCACCTGCACCCTCCCTGCCCTACCTGCAGGACCTTCTTCTCGAAGCCACTTCACTTCCTCAGGTTCCCAGTCCAGAAGAGGCTATTTCTCCTCATCCTCTCCCCGTGTCATCCCTGGCTGGCTGCAGCTAGGAGAAGCCCTTGCGGACCTGGTTTTACAGTGGCTTTACACACACACACACACACACACACACACACACACGCACGCACGCACGCACGCACGCACGCACGCACGCACGCACGCACGCCGCCCACAAGATCAGGGACCAAGGGCTAGAATGGGCCTTAGCCTGAAAGATTCCATTTTCAGAGGAAGACAGATGCCTTAGCCGGCTTGGCTGAACAGGGCACCGTTCATTATGTGCCCATTTCACAGTCAAGGAGCCTGGCCTTGGGCAGTGGACAGGGGAGAAGGAGAGGGGCCACAGGCCAGCCTCTGCTGAGTTTCCAGCTGCAGAACTGCATGGAGAGCAGCAGGGAGGCAGGGCTTCTGATGGGGACCCACTCAGGAGAAGCCTTTCAGCTGCCCTTGAAGGATGGCTTGAGCTAGGGTTTGCACTAGTATATGTGTGTGTGTGTGTGTGTGTGTGTGAGAGAGAGAGAGAGAGAGACAGAGACACAGAGAGAGACAGAGAATGAAGGAGCACTTTGCCAAGCAGGATAAACACACAAGCATCATGTAGGTGTAACACTGATAAAGACGGTGACTCACAATGACGGAGGCTCAGTGCCTGGCGCTGCCAGTCCGACGCCACACACTTCTATAACATCTGAGCCCTGAGCAGCCCCACAAAGCAAGGACTACCTTCATCCCTGCCGAGCAGGACATGAGGTGCAGGGTGCTTTGGTTCCCAGGGTTGACAATGCCAGTGCAGGATGCACACCCACCCAGTGTCTGTATAACCCCCTCTGCCGTGGCACCGCTCTGCCTGTGAAATGTGAAAAGTGCAGCATATGCTGGGGGAACAATGAATAATTCAGCTTGGCAGAATCACAGGGTATGTGCTATGGAGACGAGCCTCCAAAGGAAGGCAGGGGCCTTATTGATGAGGCTCCGTGATGCCAGACGAGGCAGCTTGCCCTTAAATCTGGGCCACTGGGAGCTATCGAAAGTATTTGAGCTGTGGAGTTACATGACGCAAGGCAGAGGGAAAGCTCATACCTCCACCCGAAAGGTGTCTCAGCAGAGGCTCGTCATGTCCCTCCACGCCCCCTCATGGCTTTCCCAGCACACAGTGTCACTTGTCTTTCCCTTTGGGGAAGGTGCAGACCCAGGCAGCTCTGCTCCTCTCTCTGCTGTGCATCACCTGGGCAGCCCCTCTCTGCTTGTGAGCACTAATTTTTAGCAGTGCTTGACAATCGTCCAAGGGTCTAAGACGAACAGATGGCCTGTCTTAAAGGCTCGTATGTTCGCTAGTTTGCACTTCTGACAAACGGTGCGCACACTCGAGAGCACCCCATAAACAGCGCCGAATGAATACTCGCAACACAATTTAGCTAATGCACGTCATTAAAATTAGGAGTGAGTGATGGCTGGGGCTCCCCATAAATGGCTGCCGGTGACGCTGCTCCCTGGGGAGTGGGGCAGGCCTTGTTATACTTGTACCCTACTTCTCCCAGGAGTCCTCTTGTCACCCATTTATCCCCAGGCCAGAGAATTTGCTGCTGTGCAAGTGACATTCACCTTTGGCATCTGAGGGAGGCTGGTGGCCCAAATGGCCTGGGGCAAAGCCCCAGAGTGACCCATAAGGTAGAGAAGCATGGGAGACCCTCCATACACAGGGACACTTTGATTGTCCCTGCTGCCCAATCAACAACAAGGAGGAGCCTGGCATCTGCCACTCCAGAGCAGCAGCAAGTGAGCTGCAAAACTAAGCTCAGCCTGTGACTGGTCTGGAGTTAAGAGCCCAGCTTTCAGGGAACAAGATGTAGCTTTGGGGGACATTCAAGAGACAGAGCAGATTCAGGGACCCAAGAAATACCTTGAGAACAGGAGGAAGCTCTCTGATCCAGACATATTTGGCTAGTGGATTTTCCCAGGGGCTGGCCAAGTTTTAGTTCCTGTACACTCCCTCCTCCTCCAACCCCTCGCCTGTTCCCAGGACACAAAAGGCAGGTAGCCTACTCTATAACCAGTTCCATAGGTGACAACTGTTTACCTGCTTGGGGACCCTCAGCCCCAGGGGAACACACCTCACAAGTGAATGAGCCCAGTTCAGTTGGTCTATGTGCTTGGTGTGGAGGGTGAGAACCATGACAGCCAAGCAAGGGAAGCCAGTAGTTTTATGGCTGCTGTCACAAACAGGGTGTGTGTGTGTGTGTGTGTGTCCCTGTGAGGTAATAAGGTGCACATTAGACCCAAGCCTTGAAGAAACTTAGCAACTGTTTCTCCAAAGATGGGCATTTGCGTAGCAGATTCACTTGTGTGTGCACACTAGTCCCTCTTGAGCAGGCTACTCACTCTGAGCGCACCAGCCTGCTTTGACTCTGGCTGAATGTTCTCAGATATGAACTGGGCCTTGGGTCCCTTCCTTCAGAAGGCCCAGATCAGACTCCTAAAAGCTGACTCCTCAGGGCAGGCATGAAGCAAGCCTGTCTATTACAAAGTCAAGCCGGGGAAAGAGTGCTATGTCATGGAAAGAGCTGGGGACCAAGAGCGAGCCAGGGGCTTCTCAGACCAGACCTGCCACTGACTGTGCTGAAGAGAGCATAAGCTCAAAACAGGAACAATATACCCTGCAGGAGATGTGAGGACCAAGAGTAAGCCGGAGGCTAACCTGCCACTGCTGGAGTCAAAGTGTACATGTGCCATGGGGCATATGCATACATGGGGCACACAGGCACAGCCTAAGTAACCTAGAGGTAGTTGGGGGGACTAAATTCAGGAAGTGTTGATGCTAGGACAGAAAGGGGATAGATCCTAGAAGAGCTGTTCCAGTCACACTGACCAGGCTCTGCAGGAGGCCTCCAACGCAAGGTGTGTGGTGCTGAGAATGAGTGGGGTCCAGGGCAGTGCAAAGCAATGGGGCCAGTGGGTCTGTGTCAGCCTCAAGAGCTCAAGCTCAGTAAGGAAGATGCATAGCTCAGCCCCACGTGAGACCACTGTGGGGATACCTGGGCCAGTAAGGCCCCATCTGCAGGCTTTGTCAGAAATTTGGAAATGAGGTTTTTTGTTTTAACTCTAAGGTTCCTCTATGTTGAAAGCAGCATGACGTAGGCCACCCACATGTCTCAGCTGAGTCTGACCCAAGGCCTCAGGAGTCTTCCAGCATAATAACTGGGCCAGGGCTCCTAAGGCAGGGCTGTTTGGGGCAATGCTCTTCCGTGGCAGATGGTTCCAGCGCTATGTAGGGTTGTGGAACTTGGCATGGCAAGGCTCTGAAGAAGGAGATGGAGAGCCCAGTTGTGAGGACACCCTGCTATAGGCTCCAGAAGTTAGGGATGGTTTCAGTTGCTCACTGGCCCTACCTGGTGCTGCCTCCACGGCTGTTGGGAGGTCAGCCTGCAAGCCATGTAGCAGAGCGTTGGCAGCTAACGTGTGGAGGCGGTAACTCCCCTATCCAGAACATGCAGAGCAATGGACTTAAAAGTGGCCAGGATCGTTTGGGGACATTACACTAGGCAAAATCAGCTAGTCACAGAAAAATGCATACTGCTGGAATCTTCTTGTTTGGGGTCCCAAGTTAGCCCAACTCATAGAACAGCACATGGTGGCTGCCAGGGACTGAGAGAAAGGGCAGAGTTTCAGGCTGGGAAGACAGAAGAGTTCTGGGGATGGAGAAGGTGAAGTTTGCATGGTAGTGTATGCCTCTCGATGCCACTGAGCTGTACACCAGAATGGAGCTTCATGTTGCATGAATTTACCACAGCTGAAAACCAAGCAGGTAGGACAAGCAAGGGACAGGTGTGTAGTCTTCACCAAGGGCAGAAACTCAAGACCATTCCCGTGTGGCCATCTCATATCTGCATCAGAGGATGCAGGATATAGTAGCCTGTGACACCCTGGGCTGTGGACTGAAGCTGCAGCATCCGGGAACACCACGTCCCCTGTCAGCAGTTGCTGGCATTGCCTGAAAGGAATCTCGATGACCATGCTGCAGAAGGCTTTCCTCCACAACAGCAGAACTGACCTTTGTATCAGTGGCGTGGCTCTCTGAGCCAGAAGATCATGGGCACAGAACCCAGAGAGACCCAAGGCCCACTGACTAAAGTCCTATTCCAGGGGACATGGACCTGCTTCTGAAGGAGGTGTCTGCATTTTCCTGGCACTGGAGAGGAAACAAGAGACAAGCATACGGCCCACCCACTTTAAAAAACATAGGAACGACCTGGAGAGGGAGGGCCGTTTCCTCTTGGCCCGTTTCCCACCCTTGGCAGATTTTTACTATGTCCACACAGAATCATCCTTCCTCACAAACCAAAAAACCAGGGCAACTAGCCAGTAGTGGGATGTGAGACCTGAAAATTAGGGCTGTCCTGGAAAATCTAGGTCACACGGTCACTAATTATACTGAACACGTATGTTCAGGTCCCTGAACTGCTCTGGTGCCTTTAGGTTTTGTAAATGATACATGAAAACTTTGATCCAGATCTATTTCTACCTTCTTCCAAATTCCCGCTAAAAAGAAGACTTTACTGCATCTTTCAATTTTCTGGAAAATTATCCCTGCCAACAAAGAACTGTTCCAGCAGATATTCTGAGGGTGGCCGCCCTCATGCCCAGCATCCACAAATGGATTCTGGCGACCACACGGCTCTGCCCCTCGCCCACAGCCCCCCAGGCTGCAGGGGCAGAAGTCTCGAAGATGGACCTAATTTACTGTGATGAATCGTGGCATGCGCCACTGATCCACACTGCAGCTGAGACCCATTACAGCTAACGATCGCCACAGTCCTCATGAAACACGTAGGTGTGTGCCCATGCCAATCCCGAGGGGGTCACACACCACAAATTGAAGGGCACAGGGTGATCTCCCTATTTCTGGGATGTTGCTTCCAAAGACTATGGCTCAGCTGGAAATAGCGTCTCCGCCCACATACCTGCCCTACCAACACCAAGTGGGTCTGCCTGAAGCTTCCCTTTTACATGGCAGAACTCACTGGTCCCATGAGGCAAACATACACTTCTGATCTATTCCATCCCACTCGGTGAACCAAAGCAGTACGTGTGTATGCGTACAGGCAGTTTCAAAGTGGAGTGTGACATTAAGAGCATATGAGGCAAGGAGGGGGCCAGGGAGATGGTGCAGTGGTTACGAGCATTTGCTGTTCTTGCAGGAGACCTAGGGCCACTTCCCAGTACCCATGTGGTGGCTCACAACCATCTACTCCAGGGGATCTGACACCCTCTTCCAGCTTCCTCTGGCACTGAATGCACAACACATGGAGAGAAAATAAACACATAAAATTAAAATAATCTTTTATTTTAAAAAAAGAGCATAAAAGGAAGACACTCTAAAAGCTGTATATGTGGGAACTGGAGAGATGGCTCTGTTGTAAAGAGGGCTCACTGCTCTTGCAGAGGACCCAGGTTCAGTCCCCAGCTCCTTTGCTGGGCAGGTCATAATCACCCACAATTTCAGCTCCAGGAGAATCTGACCCCTCTAGCTTTGGGCACCTGCATTTGTGTCCCTACCCATGCGGAGATACAGACACATATCACATAATTAAAAATAGTAAATAAAAGTTAACATATAGACCTCATTATTGATAGGTGGGTAGATACGTGTGTAGTTGCTGGATGAACAGACATCTCGTGGGTAGAGGGGTGGGCAGGCGAGGGGGAGGGTGGGTTGAATGGCAGGAGTCAGAGAGTGCCTGGATGAGTGAACAGGTTGGAGGTGGCTTTGGAGTTCAGGCCTGGCTTTGATCACTCACTACTTCTGCGATCCTAGGCTCTAGGAAGACTTCATTTCTTTTAAGTCCTCGCACATCTAAAAGGGGGTGGGGCTAACTGCATCTACCTCACAGAATGCCATGTGCCACATGGGGTAACTGACCACTGCCAGGGAGGGCTAGACATTGGTAAAACCAAATACTGAAGCAAATAAATAAATAAATAGCCAAAAAACTCAGCTTTTGTTTTTGGTGTGGTGAAGAAAAGAGGGTCTTGTGTAGTGTCTGGGGCTAGCACTGGCCAGCTCTGTGGCCTTGGGGCAGTGAATCACCTCTGTGTGTCTTGGTTTCCTTATCTTAATAGAGGCATCATGAGGACTAGGCGTTTAATGTTCAAAAGTGCTGAGGACCACGTCTGGCACTTGATAAACACAGAATAGCATTGGGACGCTAACTACGGAAAACCATCCTGTTTGAAAGACAGAAATAATTATTTAGTTTCCACAACCTCCAAGCCGGGAGGTTTACCTTCTGCTATGTGCGGTGTCTGCTGTTATGGTCACAGTGACAACAGCTCACTCCTATGTGAGTGGAGCCTGGAGGGGGTTTTCTGGATAAGGCATGCTCCCTCTACCCCACCAGGAACCCCACACCCTGTCCCAGATCAACTTAGAGCCTTACTTCCTCCTCTGCCTCTACCGCAGTCCTCACCAGTGCTGTGCTTTATCTGGTCTAAGATTTATCACAGTGACCCCAAACGCAACCCAGCTCCACATCCTTGAACACGTCTGTGTCCCGGCTATCACATATGAGCCCCTAAGTGCTCTTCACACATCGACATCACTTTTCTGACATCTCTGTTTTCTCTGATGAAGAAACTGAGGCTTTCCCTCAGTCCTTCTGCTGGTCAGAGGTGGCCCTTGCCTCTTGCTGTGCCCTCATCCTGTCGTCCCCGGGGTGCCACCTAAAAGGCCACACCAAAAGGAAACTGTCACCCAGTGCAGGCCTGGACCCACCCTGGCCAGCCCGCTTGATTCTGTGTAAACTTCAGTGGCAGAGTGAGTACAGCCGGCTCACTATTGACACAGCAAAATTAATTTCTTGTTCCCCCCCCACCCCCGCCCTCCGCTCCGTTGAGTGTTCATGGGGCTGCTGACTGCTGCTACTGAAATGCCAACTTGCATTTCTCATCATTAATTTCTTTCTAAATGTCATTAGTAATTGTTCCTGCCGCACCAAAGAGTACAATCTAAGCTTCCACCAAGAGCCACCCTAGTCTCCCGTAGACTCGCCAGAGCCCAGTCTCCTAGCAGGAAGTGGCCAGCCACACTCCCAAGAAGAGGTGGTTTGGGCAGGAGCGGTCCAAGCACACGAAGTCTATCCAGGGTACTGCAGCAATGCACACCAGCACACCTAGGAGCCAGGCTGCCTAGGTTTCTGTCTCCACCGCTGCTCACCCACGTCTCAGCCTTCCACTGGCCGCACTAAGACGGTGCTGCAGGAGACGGTGGCTGAAGGGTCTCCACTGAGCTTGACTCCAGTGTTTCTGATATCCTTGCTATTTCTCATACCACCAGGTCTGCGAGATCAACTCTGCCACTGACAAGGGTATGACATGGCATCACTTCACTGGTGTCCTTGATTATGGCCCATCAAAAGTAGAGAGCCCAGCACTCAGGAGGCCGAGGAGGGAAGATAAAAGTTTGTAGTGTACCGTGGCTACACAGCAACAGAGAGAAAATGATATGGCAACACTAACCACCAATTCTCTCCCCGATAATGCCCCCTTTATCATGTCCTCCTGGGATCTGGATCTCAGTACCCCAGGTCCCAGTGGCCAGAAGCGTCAGAGCCTCACAACTGTGTCCTTCCTGTATACTAAATAACCCCGTCTCTATCCACGTGAGGCAAGGCTTTGTAGTGTGCAACTCTCTGTGAGCACTGAAGCGACATGTCACCCACTGCCACTGGTATTGTCATTGTTACTAAGAAACTGAAGGCATTTGGTTCTGCCTAAAACGGCGCCGGCAAGGGGCTAGGCTCAAAGCATACACAATGGTCCCAGGCTCAAGGCTCCTGGCAGTCCCCCATGCCCATCTGTCACGATGGCATGGTGCCCCCAGAAAGTTGGTTGGCCCCAGCCCCTGGGCATGAATGGCAGGCTCCAACAGGCAGCCCGAGACCACTCTAAATGCCATCTCAGCTCAAAGCCGAGCCTCTGGGGAGGCCCCCAGTCCCCACATGGGCCTCATCATGGTTCATTGTTCAGCTGGACCAACTCCTGGGGCCCAGAAGACATCTAAGCAGAGCCGCTCATGGGCTCCAACTACTCTTCCACTCCCTCTCTGTGATTGTCACAAGTCCTTACATACCCAGGACTGCTGGAGCAGCTGTAGTCTCATGCCCCAGTGACTATGCTTGGTTCTGGCCTCACCCTTATAACAGACCTCTATGAGAAACAAGGCTGCCATCTATCCCAGCATCCCGAGGGATCTACCTCACTTCACACAGCCTTAGAGTGAACTCTCTAACAAGGAGGCCCAGAGAGCAACCCTGGGAAGGGCTGGCCCTTGGAAGGGGCTAGCTTTAGAATACCAACCAATACATACCCCACTAGGTTATGGACATAGACCCATACCCTAGGGTCCCTAAAGATGGGACTGGTGTTCCTCTGCATATATACCCCAACATTTGCCACACATAGTACCTCAGAATATGCAGCTGACCCCCAGTGATGGTAACTGTGGTCAATGATGAGGTGACACTCTACTGTGGACAGAGAGGCCTTGTACCCATGGACATCAGACACTGGCTAAGCAGAGCAAGTGGTAAACCTACAGTATGCAGAGACAGGGTCTAGGCCCAAGGTGTCCTGGAGAGTCCTGAGAGACTTCAATTGTTTGGTTATTGATTTACTAACTGATCAATTTATTTTAGGTTTTTGGAGACCTTTTATTCAAAATGCTTGACACAAGAAACACTTCACATTTTGGAGTATCTGCATATGTATAATGTATACCTCGTAGATGGGACTCAAGTCTCCACACAAAATTCATTTGTATTTTGTATATATATATATCGAAGGAAATTTTATCTAAATTTAAAGTAATTTTCTGCCTAAAACATGGTATCATGGTGTGGAATTTTATACTTGTGACATCATGTCGGTTCACAAAAATACTGGAACTTTAGGGTAATCACAAAAGTAATATGAAATTTTAGATTTTGTATCTTTAGATTAGAGCTGAGCAGTTTTGTCCGATGGGGCTGAGGCAGTGGGGCAATCCTGTATGAACAATCATTCTTCACTCAGCAAGCAAGCGAGGTCCGATCCTGCTAGTGCACTGTGCCCTCCATGCAGCAAGTACACAACTATAGGCCTTTGTGTGTCTCCAATGCCTGTACACACACATGTGGCACATGGTAGATACTCATCAAACAGTGCGGTCACACTGAGCACGTGTGGACCACTGACTACCTGAATTAAGAAGTTCTCAACACCCAGACCATGGTTG
The DNA here is from genome assembly GCA_004026605.1 of Ondatra zibethicus. NCBI lineage: Eukaryota > Metazoa > Chordata > Mammalia > Rodentia > Cricetidae > Ondatra > Ondatra zibethicus. The sequence goes on along the minus strand of PVIU01000916.1, from coordinate 52,012 downwards.
GGACAATGGTGACAGTGGTAACACTGGCCAAGGCCTGTGGACTTGGTGCTGGAGGCAACGGGCAACGGTACCTTCAGACCATCTAAACTCCACGGGGAAGAAACTCTAATCTCTGGGCTCCTGAGGCTCTGGAATCATGCAGCTGCTTGGTAGCAGGGCTGGGATTCAAAGACAGCCTGGGCTACAAAGGTGGGCAGATATGAGCTGTGCTGGGTTCTTGCTGCCCTAATGAGAACACAGCAACCTCCCTGGCAAGTCACTAGTACTAATCACAAGAATCCTGGCTTTCAAAAACCTCTACCCCTGAGAACCCAGGCAGAAGGACAAGCCCCTTTGGCCAGAGGTGGCAACTGTACCCAAGGTGGTGACATGCCTGTGAAGCCTCAGAGAAGGGTGGCTCCAGGAGCCCAGCAGCCAGCTTGGCCCTCAGGCCCCGGGGGCTCCTGGCCTCATGAGTGACCAACTTCAGGGCTAGCAACAGATTCAAACTTTCAGGAGTCGCTGGGATGTCCCCATCCCAGTCCCCCCAAGGCCAAACTCTGTTCTCCCTCCAGTGGTAAGGTGCCCCGGGCCAGGCCATTTTTAAAGCAGAACAGAAGAAGGCATGCTAGTCAGAGAAAGTGCAGCTAACGAGTCAAATGCTAAGCATATGCCTACAGCACTTCTACTTTTTAATTATTATTAGTTATAATTATCTGGCTGGATCTGACAGCAGCAGCACAAAAAAGCAAGGAAAGCGGCTCCTCCGCTACCCATCTGATCAAGACCAGGGGCTCTGAGAGTGGGCTCAGCCTCTACAGGCTGTAGCCTTCCTTTCTTTTTTCTTTTCTTTTTGTTTGTTTGTTCTTTTTCTGCTTGTGTTCTCCTTCCTACTTTCAAAGTGTTTAAAACCTATAGCAAAATATATGGGGGGAAAAGGAAGGGATGGATGAGAAGATGATGGATGGTTGTGCAGGTGGACAGGGGGTATATAGGTGAATGAGTGGTCCAGTGGGTGGATGGGTGGACGGAAGGAAGGCTCTGTGGATGGATGGGTGAGGGGTGGGTAAATATGTGGTGGGTGGGTAGATAGGCTAGTGAATGGGTGGGTGAGTGGGTGGGTGGATGGACTGGTGGATGGACAGTAGGTGAATAAATGAGTATGTGGTAGGTGGGTAAGATGAGTTGATGAATGGATGTAGAGGAGATGGGTAGGAAGATGGTGGATGCATGGGTGGAGGGAGGGTGGGTGGATGGATGGATGCATGCATGGGTGGAGGGTGGGTGGGTGGATGGATGCATGCATGCATGGGTGGAGGGATGCATGCATGGGTCGATAGGTGTGTAGCGGGTGGATAAATATACAGGTAGGTGGATGGAGGGAGGGAGAGAGGGATGGAGGAAGGGTGGGTAGATGGATGGGTGAGTGGTGGATGGCAGAAGTCTTCATCCTCCAAAATCTCACATTTGTATGAGAAATCAGGAATATACATGTTATTTCTAACTCATATTGGTAAAAGAATCTAGAGCTAAACCAAGGACTGAAAAAGTAAGAGGGAAGATGAGGGAGATCATCCCAGAGATGGGGCCACTTAGGCAGGGCTGAAGCAGAAGAAAGGAAGGATGTTCCATTAGGAAGATGGGCAGATGCCTCACACTGGCTTTCTCGACTTCAGGTCTTGGATGAAATGCTGGCCTTTCTTGACCATCCAATCCAATTGTTCAGCCTTAACTTTTCCTGCACACACACACACACACACACACACACACACACACACACACACACACACACACACACACACACACACACGTCTACACTACCTTCATCACAACACAATTCATGAAAATGTTACCTGTGTGGATGAGGTCCCTGTCTGTATCCCAGCTTCATCTAAGGCCACTGAACTGTCACCAGGTCATGAATATGATAAATGAATAATGGAAATGGGTGAGGGGACTGGGCAAGAAGGGTCCCAGCAGAACTCAGACCACACCTCTGGCTCACAGACACCTCCCCCTGGCTGGGCACCAGGATCCAGCCTGGCAGGACCGGGCTCTCGCCATCAGACTGCTCCGGGTTGCTTGTTAGAGCACCAGCTCTGCTTTTAATCAATTGTAATCATTTCGCTGGAAGCGGCATGATTAGGTACACACAAGCAAACAGCGTGAGCTAATCCTTTAAACAGGCCCGCTCGGCGCTGTGCTGGCCGCTTGGCCGCCGCAGGTCAGCTCTGAATCACTTCCTACAGCCCCTGGCTTTGTCACTGAGGGCTTCAAGAGGCCAGGACATGGAGCAGGTCCATAGGTCCTTCCCCCTGCCCAGCCCACCAAGGAGAGGTGTGTGTGTGTGGTTGCATGCACACATGCAAGCTTTCACATGAGTGCACATGTCATGAACTTGCAAGTGCCCAGACAGGTTGTCCCTACCGGTTAAGAAATGCCAGAGCATGACTTTGGAATAAAAAGAAGTTACAGCTCTAGGGCTCCACCCATACTGTGACAGCAACGCACAAGTCCATGGACAGAACAAGCTGGAAAAGCAGCACTAGGAGGCAGGCAGTCTCTGGCACTGGACCCACCATGGCCAGAGTCATCTCCTCCTCTGCAGGCCTCCAGTCTGTGCCTGCCAGGCCTGGCTCCCAGCAGGGCAGCCCCACCCACAGCTTTCCCACCTGGCTCACCCAGGAGCACTTTCTTTTTCATCCCTTGTTACTGCCACTCATGCTACCTGCTTGGCCCAACTACTAAAATAGTTTCTGGGTCCCCTGACAACAAGGCTTTTTATAGTTCAGCACTGCAGGCCTCATTTAAATCTATTAGCTCATATAAATGGCAATTTATTTAAACTTTGGAGGATTTCTGTTTGCCTCCCTGGCAAAGACAATTTGGTTCTGTGAGGGGGCTCTGCCACTTACTGTGACCTCAGACAAAACCCCCAAACCTCTCAGAGCCTCAGTTTCCACTTCTGTAGACGGAGATGGAGTAACCCTCTCAAGGCTGTGCTGAGACAGGCTATCGCAACTGCTAGAAACAGGGTTGGGTCACAGCAGAAATGAAGCAAGAGGTTGTCACTGCTGTTGTTCACCCCATGTCAGGGACATGCCCACCATCAGAGCCCAGACTGGTAGGCTAGGTAGCAGGTGCACTGGTCCAGGCATCCCGGTGAAGGGCAGAAGGCAGAGAAACCTGGAAGAGGAGGAAGGTCATGCTATCCATGCTCCGTTAGAGGGCACAGAGGTGCCCAAGGGGATGTGGAGACAGCTGGGCTGGGCAGGCAGAGTCTGCCGCCCCTTTCTTTAGGTTGGCTTTACCCTGGCAAGGGGCCGACAGGGCCCCAGGCCTTCATCTGCTGAGGCCTGCGGCTGAAAACACAAGGCCAACAGCCCTGGCATTTTCCAGGTGTCTTACTCCCTAATCAATCTCCCTCCTGCCCTCCTGAGTGAGAGAAAAGGCCAGGGTTATGGGAAACAGAGGCAGGGGGGCCTAGGGCCGTGTCCTCCCCCTCTCATCGCAATGCTGCTCGCAAAGCCCCAGCATGGCTGTCTGCTGCACACGGCAACCAGGCCAGCATGGCTGCCTCAGATGGAAGTTCTCAGAGTCCTGCTTTGCTCCAGCTCAGAAAATGAAACTCCAAAGGGAAAGGGACCTTACAAACCCATGCGATCCTCAAATTGCTTAAAAGGCAACTACATGCTCCTTCCTGTGCCCACCATGTGCAGGGGCCTTTCCAGCACTTCTGTTGAGGAAGGGCTGCACTCCTCCAGTGTACAGATAAGGAAGCCAACAGCCATAGGCCACCGGGTAAGAACACAAGGAAAGGACAAGGCAGATGGAGCCCCGCGGCTTAAGTGACACTGGGCTCCTGCAGACAGGACCCCAAGAACCCAATGCCATCTCCTACTCTTGGCTTGCAGAAGCCACCTATACGGCTACAGTTTCATTCATTCTGAGGTTTTAGCTCTCTCCAGAGAAGAAAATCAGGAGTGGCCATGATCAAACATCACGCTTTTTCCCAAAGCTTGGGGTCCCAGAGCATGCTGGGAAACCTCTTCTTTCCAGAACACTTAGGGACAATAGGCTTCCTGGAAACTCCAAGGTCAGCTCGGGTCCCCATGCCCAGCATGTGACCTGAGCACACAGGTGTGCTGTGTGTGCCTGGGGGCTGTTAGGAAAGTCCTTGTTCCCTCCTGTTGTTGGGCCACCCGCAGGCACTGACACTGGCCTGCTTTCTGTACTGAAACGTTTTTGCTTTTCCCAAAATGTCATGTCAGAATGCACACGGCAGGTCCTTTTGAGTCTGACCTCTCCTGCTTGGCATGGGAAATCCCTCCAGGTTATTTCAACGTCTGTAGACACTGTTTGGGAAGTGCCGCCCATTCACCAGGAGTGAATGCTGGGAGCTTCCACTGTGGGGCCACCGCCAGCATAGCTGTTTCAGTTACTGGTGTAGGGTGTGGGGAAGGAGGGGGCGGTCTCAGCTTCCCTCTTTCTGGACAAATGTCCTGGGTTGATTCTGAGGAATGGCCACTGTAGGCATAACTTTTTGTCCAATGGCTCTACCATGTTGAATTCCCTCAGCAGGGTGCCAGAGTTCCCGGCTCCAGTACCCAGGCCCCAGACCAGCTCCCAGCTTTCTTTATTTGCCTGGTTTTTAGCTACTCTGGTGCCGTGGACAGCATCATACTGTGGCTTTCCTTCCTGTCACAGCCGACATGACACTCATCTTCTCTGGGAGGCCTGCCTGTCAAAAGGTTTGGCTCATTTAATTGAATTTTAGAGTTCATTACACGTTTGCTCAAATCTTTAGCAGACATGTGATGGGCAAGGACCTCTTCCCTGCCTGTGACTTCCCCTTCTCTCGATGGTGTCTTTCCAAAGTACAGTTCCAAAATCTAGATTTAGGATGTCCATCAGTCTTCTCTCCTGCTTGGGCTCCTACCACAATGGAAGTAGAGTCGAATCTCCATGATCCTACACACGTTGCTGTGACCTGTGCTCCGTCTGCTTCTCCCTGCCCAGGAGACCCTGCTCTTTGCTTCAGCTGTGCTCTGACTGCTGGTGTCCGAGCTGTATACCTATCTCATGCCGGTCACAGGCCCTCTGCACACATGCCACAGAAGCGTTAGCCCTAGAACCGGCACTGGGTACACACTGAGCCCTCCATACACAAGCACCGCGTAGATGAGCTTAGTCCCCTCTTATGCTCCTAACCATGCATAAACACAGTTTATCCAAATTCCTCTGAATGAATCTCAGCAGAGCAAGCTGAACTCAGATGTAAATAAGGCCTGCACCTCCCTCATTCTGGCAACTGTGCCCCATGACTGTACCCACTCTCCGGGGGCAGACACAGAAAGAACAAGCCCGTAGGTATCCAGTGCTGGCACCCTTCTAGCCCCACAGCAGAACATTCCAGTCCTGGGTGAAGCTCCGTCTTAGACTGTGCATCTTCTCGAGCACTCTTAGCCTGCAGTCCCTGCGCCCACCGACCCCAGCTCCGCAGAGCCTCCTGACACGACATCATTTGGCACATGGTTGAGACCCAGCAAAGGCAGGCATCTTGGCCTCACTGCCTGTTGCCCCACAAGCCCTTACATGGCACCCAGGGGACACCTCAGCCTTGCTGTCTTCACACAAACAGGACAATCCAGACCAGTTCCAGTTAATGGCAGTGAAACCGTGGGGTCTGAACACCCTCCTCAAACCCAGAAAATTGCTACTCAAGTTACTTAATGAAAGCCATTATTTGCATAGATTTAGTGTTGTTACATTTCCCATTTAAATGGTCTGTAATTAAAATAATTAATTGCAGAAAATAGTGAGTTGTTAAGGCTATAATTTAGTGAGGTTCTTGTACTTGAGGATCCCACTCAAAGGTTATCGGGGTGACCAGGAAAGCAGCGGCTTCTTGGGACCTCTTTTCCCTTTTGGTCGTGCTAGGGATGGGTCCCAGGGCCTGTGTAGGCCGGAAAGTACTCTACCACTGAGCTCCATAATTCTTTTTATTTTAAGGCAGGGTCAAAGTTACCCAGGCTGGCCTTGAAGTTTTTAATCTTCCTGCTTCAGCCTCCTAACAGCCAGAATTACAGGCTTGGTTATTCTTGGGTTGGTTCTTTGCCCAAGGTTAGGCAGAGGGAAAGTGAGGTGCAGTATATTACCCTAGTCTCCTAATACCTGTACATTCAGGAAGTCAAGCTAGTACCCACGGTGCCACCAATGTGGCAGAGAAACAGGAACAAGGAGCCTCCTCTTTCAGGGAGAAATTTGTCTATTTACTTATTTATTATATATCTCTCTCCTTCCCTACCCTCGTTCACACACACATTTGTGTGTGTGTGTGTGTGTGTGTGTGTGAGAGAGAGAGAGAGAGAGAGAGAGAGAGAGAGAGAGAGAGAGGGAACATGCATGTTGTGGTGCACACATAAGGCCAGAGAACAAAGTTGGGTGTCTATCCTCATCTAACACATTGAGACGGGGTCTCTTTGTTGTTGCTACATACACCAGGCTAGCTCTCTCGTGAGCTTCCAGAGATTCTCTCATCCCTACCTCCCATCTCACGGTTGAAGCAACCGGATTACAGGTGTGTGCTAAGTACCTGGTTTTACAAGCCTTTGGGGAATTGTCAAGTCAGAGTGTCACACATATGCAGCAAGCACTTTACCCACTGAATCACATCTCCCAGATCCTCAGGAAGAAGTCTGAAAGCCAACAAGAAGAGATCAGTTCTTCCCCTCATGGTATCCGGAAGAACGGAAGAAAACAAAACCAGGAGTAAGAAAGGCAAAATGTAAAGCAATCGTGACTTTATGTACTAAGGACAGTGGTTTGTACAGACTAAGGTGTTTCTAGGCATCCTGTCCTGCTGGGTTATAGAAAGCTTCATCCCTCAGGGGACCCTGGCCTACTCTGATAGATGGGCCACACCAGTAAGGCAGATAGGGTAGAACAGGCTGTAAAAGCTGTGGCAAGGCAGCTTCCCAGACTGCCCAACGTGAGTTGATTGCTAGCCCTGGTCCTGGGTCCTGGCTCCTCAACATCCTCAGCACAGAGGCTCAGGGAATGGACAGCAAGAAAGACCTGAGCATCCATCCACTCATGATGGTCTCCTGGAAGTGGAGCCCCTCCCCGGCCTGCTCTGCTTAACGAGATGTCTAACTCATCCACACTGGGGAGGAACTGAAGGCCACGGGAATAACAGAAGAATGTATGGATGCACTGGGCTTGCCAAAAAGAAAAGAACCCAGCACTCTCCAAGGTCTGGTCACTCAGCTAGAGCTGAGCTCAATCAGGATTCAGCCAGCCAATGACAAAGCCCCCTCTGTACCCTTCCTGGGCCTGTTTTCAACAACTATACAGATGGGGTGAGCTGAAGCCTTGAGAAGAAGGCCCAGCCTGCCCTGCACCAGGTACTGCTATGACCAGGAAAGTGTTGGGTGACTGTCAGCCTCTTGCTCTGGGTGGGTGGAAGGTCCCTGGGTGCAGGCACATCACTGCATAGGTATGAGGTAAGTGTTGCCCTGTGGGCTGATGCACCTGTGAATGCAAAGCGCTTCTTTACGGATCTTGTCACATGCCAGCTCCCTTCTGCTTCCTCAGCAGCATCAGCTTCCCGACATTCAGACAGTGATGCTCCTTTCCACCCTCAGGAAGCCAAGCACAGAGTGACGGTGTGACTTGTGTGGAGAGGCTGATTGCTTCACTTCCCAGTGGAAGCCAGAAGAGCGGGTGCTCTTATTACCTCTCCCTCCCTCCCTCTTTCTCCTCCCTGCATGGTGACTATGGAAACATAGATAGGCATAGACCCTCTGTGGGCACAGGTCACCAAATATCATGAACTCTGTCTGGATCTGCCACACAAACGACAAGTAAGCAAGTCTTTGTTCCAGGCTACAGTAATCTCAAGGATGCTGCTGCTGCAAGCTGATCTCCCCATTGCTACTGATAGCAGTGACTCCCCATCGGGCAGCGTTTCTGAGCTTCCATGTGGCTTGGTTCCAGGGGATGGGGGTATAGTTTCTGGGCCTGCAGTGCTAAGCTGTATGAGTCTGCCACCCCTCGGTGTATGCACTGTCAGTGTCGATGACAGCGCATGGGCAGGAGGAACTGTCATAGTGATGCTATTACAAGGTGTGACTTTTGTGTGAGCATGAATGATGTTTCTAGTAAGCACGTGAGCTCTTCCACGTTAATAAGAATTTCCTGGAGAAACCAGTGGGACAGAAAGTTCTGGACCCAGATCCAAAAAATAAATACCAAGTAAGAAGAGAAGGGGCCCATGGACTCAAGGGCAGGATTGCAGGTGTCCACCCAGTGGTGGCTTGCATGAGGATCCCTTGGTTATGGTAGACCCTGGAGGATCAAGGAAACTGGTGGAGACCCTTGTGGCCACCTGAGGGCCACACTGGCCTTAGTATTTATTGCCCTTACTCTGAGCTGGAGCCAATAGACATCCACTACTTCTTATATTCCAATTGCCTGGGCAGAGCTGAATTCAGGCTGCATGAGCCACACAGACCACCAGCCAAAAGCCAAACCCAGGCAAAGACTATCAGATGATCCGAGTGGAGAACATGATGGGTAGGAGCCGGAGTCTCCTGCTCTGGGCTCAGCCTCCTTCTGTAGGCTCCCCCAAGAATATACAGGCTGGCACACACTATGCCAGCTAGTCAGAAGTGCAGTCGCTGGCGCAATGAGGCTGACACACTCACCTGCAACTCTGTCTGGAAGAAGAACTTCTGTGGGCATTGCGAGCAGTCGTAGATTTTGTCCTCCTGTCCGTGCACAGCAAAGATATGTTGCTGCAGCTTGTTGGCCTGGACGAAGACTGCACACACAGACATGACAGTCAGGGGCCAGCTTCAGCCTCAGTCCCACCGCCTCTCCCAAGCAGGGATCACCCAGGCATGGCTAGGGTTAACCAAGACTACTTCTGGGAGCATTAGTACCCATCAGAGGACTTTGATGCAGATAAAAGTTTGCCACTTAGTAAGCTGTGCAGCCTTGGGGGAAAAAAATCAAGCTCTCTGGGCTCTGGACCTTGCTTTAAACACTGGAGTTAACTGTAGTAAACACTTCACTGGATATCTGGGAGGATCATATGGGCAAATATGGGTGAGGTATCTAAAAGAATGAAGTAGCTCATGGTTACAGATGGTGGATATACCCTCTATCAGCCAAATGCCTTCACACTGCAAGGCAGTCATTGTTCTTATCCCATCTGACAGAGAAGAAAACCAAGGTTCCAGGAATATGAAATGACTTGCCCAAGGTCCAACTGCAAGCAGGTTGCTGAGAGAAGATTGAAATTAGGTCAGCAAAGCACAGTTCCTGGTACCAAGCAGTTAGTCAACCTCATGAATCACTGCTCCTGTTGTCAGGGTTACTGTCTGCATCTTTGCATGTGATGCTAGCAGATAGGCAGGGGATCCTGAGTTGCAGGAGGGAGGGAAGGACCAGGGTGTCCCAGTGCGCTGGGACCCCACAGGCATGTGCATACACATGCGTGTCATGAGCAGGTCATAGCAGTGGCTTCTTTACTTCCCAGTGGCAACAGTCCCCATGGTAGCCCAGCCCTGGGCACACCCAGGAGGTCACCCAAAGCAGCTGTGTGTCTGGGAGGAAAGCACTTCAGAGATAGCCTCCTGCCAGGCACCCCCCTGGGGTGGGCTTCCCGCAGCAGTAGACAACAGATGTCAGGGAGGCCGGGGGAGCCCAGCTCCCTGTGCACACCGGCTGCCATCTGGGCAGCAGGAGGGGGCCAGTAAAGCCCCCTGAGATGTGCCTCAGGCCGGGACAGCCGCTCACTTGCTGGGGCTGGCAGCCAGCCTGAGGGCTAGAGACGTAGCCAACAAAACTGCCCTCAAGCTGCTTGGCTGAAGCCTGGCTGGGACAGGGGGCCCAAAGGCTGGAAGTGGAGAGTATACAGAGCAGCTCCACTGATGCTGGGTGGAAGTCATGGCTCCACAGCGCATGGAGGGACTCAGGAAGGGCTGACCAACTGCAACAGAGATGCGCTAGAGAGAACAGTCACTCAGCTGCAACAGGAGGAGGGACAGGAACGGTGTCACCCAAGCTGCCCAAGAGGAAGGTACAGGTGGGTTATGGGTCAGCTGTGTATGCAGGGAATCCGGCGTTCAAAAGAGAGGGGGGCTGAGAGGCTAGGCTCCAGTCATGATGCAGAGTAGGCTCCTCCCCACTCCCATGCATTCTTGTCATGCCCATGTGGGTACCATACCTGTGAAGCACACGGGGCACTTGAAAGTACCACCCATGCCCTCGAAGCTGTGCTCGATGAGGTGGCAGAGGAGCTTGGCTGGGGAGTCGAACATCTGGTTGCACAGCTTACACTCGTGGTTAATGCCTTCCTCTGCAAGAGAAAGTGACAACTTCAGTGATGCTCACACAGGAGCAACCAGAGCCAAGATACCCTGCACCAGTTCCGGGACATCTCCCTGCACCAGCCCCACGATGCCCAACAATGCCCAACAATGCCCCACACCAGTCCCGGGACACCCTACACCAACTGCAGGTCACCCTGCACAAGTGCATCTCTGATCACCGGAATTGAAGCTGTGTAGGGACCACAGACACAAATAGTATCTCTGCTTTGGATGGCCCAGTCCTGACTCTTGCAGCAGCCAGGGTTTGGGTTTAGATGTAGGCATCCGAAATGTTGGTCATGTTTCCTCCGGTCACAAGCCATGTTCAACAGCTTGAGTTCTGAGATCCCATGGAAAGAGGGGCATACTTGGTACTCGATGGTGAAGGGAGTAACCAGGTCTTTAAAAATCCAATTGCATATTCATCAAGTGTGTGTGATGTGCCAGGAACTGGTTAGAAGTGGAGAATGAAATAGATAATGTCTTTCCCTCATTCCACTGGGAATGGGGGCCATGGCACATCGGCTGCTAAGCTGGGTTACTCTAGAAGTGCAGGGTCAGAGAGGGACAGAGGAGGAGAAAGTGGGTGAGGGAGCTTTGTGAGACCCTAGAAGAAGTTGCAACAAGCAAGCTGTCTCTTGTGGAAACAGTTGCCTATGCTGCGGGTCACAAGAATGGGCAGACTCCTCCCTTTGCTTCCTACCAGAACAAATGCTCCCATCTGGGAACTGCTTCAACACCTAAGCCTTCACTCCATGGTGCCCAGAGAGTGGAATGAGTTGAGGGGCCATGCCACACCTGCTCACTTGCTGGACTTGAGCTGAGATCCATGCTTTTAGGCCAGTGGTAAGAGGAGGCGTGGACTCCCTTCCTTAAGTATCACGCCAGCCAGAGTAGACATGGGCTTCTGCAGCTCGCTATGCCTCAGTGTCTTCTCTTAGAAGCACTCAGGACCATCCTTCCTCTTCTAGCCAAGGTGTGAATTAATGAGTTAATTCATATAAAACAGCATGCAGCACATAGCCAGTGCTCAGTCGGTGTATACTGCTGGGCATGGCTGTTTTGGCAAAAAAAAATGCAATCTGGGACAGCCAAGGACACAGCCCTCCGTTGGCTCCCCGGGGGAACTGGACTCACCAAAGGTGCCAGGTGCTCTGATTTGCCCTCAAAGGCAAGAATTAGGTAGCAGAGGGGCTCTGCTGGTGGCAAGCCACAGACACAGATGGGCTGAGCCTCCTGGCGAGTCCCTGGGTCCCCAGGCCCTGGCAGGAATGCTGGGACAGCAGGCTCTCATTCCCCTGGCCCAGCTCATCCCCCACACCCGGGGCACCCCCACAGCTGAACTGCACACTTGTATGTGCAGGTGGGCCTGCCCCACATAGCCCAGTGGCTGGAATCTGCCGGGGTTTTGTCATGTCCCTAGAGCCCCAGCAACTAGGCCACGTGCACCCGGCAGAAATGCGAGCAGATCCTCCCTTTACACTGGTGGAAAAGAGACTCATTGACAAGTTTGGGGACATGGGGCAGGCTCAGCACGCTTGCCACAAAGGCCCCACGCACCTCCTCCAGTTCCCATGGGAGACACTCATTGTAATTAGAGATGACTTCCAGTGTGGGGGGCTGCCTCTAAAGACCCCCCAACATGCCCTGCACTCCTCCCCACTACACCAACAACGCTTCTCGGAGCCTGGTGCATGGATGAATGAGTGCATGCAAGCATGGTGAGAACCACCCCTCTGTGTGGCTTTCCTTGGACAGCAGGAGTGAACGGGGCAGCGGCGAGAGGATTCTACAGACCTTTACACCAGCAGTCTCAGAAGCAGTACTGCTGACTAGGAAATGGGATTTCCAGGAAGAAGAAACAGGTTCAGAGAATGAGGTCACTTGCTAAGATTGGGATGTTGCTCTGTGCAGCATACAAAGCTGATCACATGTGCGTTCCCCACTTCCACCCCCACCTCACCCAAGAACAGCAGCCTCTCACTGCTCCGGAATCCTAGACTTCCCAGTCCCAGCACCTGTGGGCAAGGATGCTGCCTTGCTGTCTGCAGCTCCCAACTCACAGGCCACCTATAGCGGGCTCAGGAAGCAGTCCTGAGAAGAGGCACCCAGCTGGGCCTCTGCCCCCGTTTGGCTAGAGCTGGCTCTGCAGCGAAGCTGAGCGATGGCTGACTGCTCTGACTCCAGAGCGAGCCTTTCACCGCTTGGCTGTGAACGGGGCTGGAGCTGTCTCATATACAAACACTGAGAGGACAAAGAAGGCTCCTGCAACTTGTAAATCAGAGAAATCATGTCTGACAGTCACTTTCCGTTTCATGAGCGCCGAGCAATTCATCAGCTGCTCCCCTCTGATTCACAGAGGCAGCTCCGCCCAGCACCCGCGTTCATAAATATGTGCACAGTCAGGCGGCCCTGAGCCGCCAGCCGCTTGCGGGGGCCTAAACGGCTGACAAATCACAGCCCGAACCTGTGTCAAAGTGAGGTTCTGGGCTAATTAGATCAAAAGCCCAGCAGACAGACAACTGCCTGTCTGGGACCCTTTCCTCTGTCTCCCCCAAGTGCTTAAAAGAGTCAGACCTGGGGAAGGGGGGTGAACAACGCACGCAGAATGTCCTAGTGTGAGGGGACAACAAAGAGCCTGGGGCCTGGGGGTTCCCGCAGACCTAGGAATGTCTTTCCCTCAGCTTGGCCTTTGATTTGCTGGTCTTCACAGGCCGGGCTCCTCCCTATGGCAGGGTGGGTTGCACTCCCTGGGGTGCCCATCAAGTGCACCTCTGCCTAGAAAGCCAGCCCGGAAATGGGGGAGGGCCAGGAGGCGGTGAGGGACTGTCCTAGTTAGTGTGACAAACGCTGCTGGCTGGCAAGCGTGGTGCATATGCCCCACTGCCAGCAAACCCCGCCTGCCTGCCACCATCACTCTCACCCCCAGGCTCCAACAGCCTCTCCTTCTGTCCCAAGACTGCGGTACCCTCCGAGAATCACTTTTCTGAATTATGTAAGATTGCACAGAGCTTGCCACACCTCGGAGCAGAATGACAAAGCTGTCTGGGAGCTCTTGGGCCTCTCCGCCCCGGTGTGGGAGCTGGGGGGCTTTGTGAGTTAAGACTCACAATCACTTCCATCCTCCCTATTCCCTTTTTTTTTTTATAAGGCATGACAGGCATCCATAAGAGAGGCCTGCACACCTCAAGTGAAGCTACACAGCCCCGCTCGTCCGTAAAGTGAAATGCAGATCTCGTCCTGAAATTCAGATCTGCCTCCTGCTCCCTGGGATTCATGCTGGCACAGGGAATCTATTGATTTTGTCTAATTTTTTTTAAAGTAAAAATAAGTCGAGCATGGTGGTACACACCTGAATCCCAGCATTCAGGAGGAGCTGCTGTGAGGTCAAGGCCACCCTGGGCTACAGATTGAGTTAGAGGACAGCTGTAGCAAGAGCCTGTCTCTAAGACAACTACATAAACAAACAAACAAACAAACAAACAAAGTCACAATGTGCCAGACAAATAAGCCACCAAGCATGAAGCTTCCAGAGCCCCTGTTTTTCTTTTTTTTCCTCCTCTGCTCGGGAATAATAAGTGTTAATTTTACACTTCATTTCTCAAAAAAATAATAGGATGTGCGTTTGCTTAAAACCAAGTCAGCTCACTGGAACCTTTCAGGCTGAAACTGTGTCACCCAAAAGGGGAGCTGAGGGCTTTGTGGAAGAGCATCGTGCAGAGATGATGGCTCCCTGTAATGTCCTCGGCCCCGACTTTTGTCTCCAAAAGCATTTGATCCGTGGCAGACACATACTTATTTCCATACAGGTCTTGGAGGAAGCCAGGAGGAGAGAGAGCCGATTATCAGAACCCTGAAGGTGAGACTCCAGTGGGCCCCGCTGATGTCAAAGGCAGGCCAAGCACACACTCAGAGGCCATAATTTGCTGCCTGGGAGGGAGAAGCAGCAGGCTGTGGAGGGAGTGGACAGGGCATTGTTCTTGGACTCCACGGAGCTGAGCAGACCTGCTCCAGACATATTGCCTGATCTGGATTTGTTGGCAGAGACTGCTTTGGAAAAGGTACCATTATCATTAATGTGTGTCCCTCTTTAGGAAGGGGGTTGGTGACTGCTGCCTTGTGTTGGTAGGAGGCACAACTAGTCACTTACATTCAGGAAGTGGTAATAAAGGACAGGTAAGTCTGAAGGAGAAACACTTGGGTTTGAGCCCCAGCGCCACTAACATTTACTATGCATATTTGCATAATTCACTTAACCTCTTTGTGCTTACATTTCTGCTAGAAACTGGGAAGAATGATCACAGGGTTTCCACAAGGCAGGCAGGCAAGCAGACTGCTTCTACCACAGGACTTCTGCCCTCGTTGAAACTCTTCCCAAATGTCCATAACCTCCACTTCTCCTTGCACTCAGGTAGACCTCCTTGAAAAGGCCTCAGGGGACACCTCTCACTAAACCGCAGGCACTCTGCATCTCTTCTCGCACTTTTTCCGGCCTTTATAACCCTTGAGGGTGCTCACCACCCCCACAAGGCTGTGGCCCTGGATGCTGGGCCACAGGGTTGGTGGGTGAAGTTCCTGACAGCCCCGAGGCTGCGCAGGTCAGCAAGAAACAAACACGTGCAATGCCCGGAAGACTCTGAGAAGGTGCTGGGAAACGCTGTCACACGCATGTGGGCACTCTCAACCACAGTGATCTCATATTTAATCTTTGGATCCTCTCAGAAGCACAGCTGTTTCTTGGCTCCCTCAACTGACCTGAGAGGAGACCTCGAGAGAAATGATCCTCTCCAAGGGATTACACAGGACATGCATTCTTCCTCCTTTCTAAGTCCACACTAGCCTTAGAAAATGTAAGAAAAGGCAGAAGACTGGATGACCAGAGCCAGAAAGACAACCATGCTCCTTAATCTTTTTTTGGGGGGGGGGTGGAGTGGGGTGGGAGGGAAATGGCAAGCTGACAGTGACACTCAGACCCCAGGACAAAAAGAGGCTGGAAACCTGCCCTGTGAAGCCTGGGACAGCCAAGGGGGTGTCCTGCCACCGGGATAAACAGTGAATCAGGGGCCACTGCAACAAGCTGTATCCTCAGAATTCTAACTGTATCAGGGGCTCATTTCAAGTGAGCTCAGCACGGCTTTGACCCTCACTCATTCTGGACGTCAGGTTTTTGCAGATGTGGTGCAGGCAAAAGGGTGAAAACAAAGCCCCCACTTTCCATGTTTGAGTTGGTTGGGCCCCTTGCTAGCACTAACTCAGGGTTGGCAAGAGAGCTGGGGATTTTTCCAAGCTGAGGAAAAAGAGTGGCAATGTAGGATGGCACCCCTCTGTGGCATCATCCTTGGGATAGCATTGCAGCAAGTAGAGGAAATGCAAGGGACTGTGGTCCTTGAAGCCATCAGTTAGCCACCAAAGAAGAGCCTTGTGGGCTTACTCCACAGTGTCAGGCCTGAGCCCACAGCCTGGCCCAAACAGCAGGTCAAAAGAAGGTCCTGAGGTCCACAGCTCAGGCCCAGACACAGCCCCAAACCTCCACCCATGGGGCAAAGCAAGGACAGCTGTTTCAGTTCTCTAAGCAAAAGAGGAGGCAGGAAATATGTGTAATGGGGAGACCCAGGAGAGACCACCCTTTCCCACACCTCCCAGCAAACGAAAGCCTGCAGACTGGAACAGGAAATAGAGAGTGGCTCCTGGGAAACAGTCCTTCCTTTGTTGTCAGCCAGGAACAAAAGTCGCTGGGCAGAAGAGAAGGCAGGTGAGTCTGAGCACAGACACCGCCCTGGGGGCGGGAAGAGGTGGTGAGAGATGGTTAGGATGAGTGAGAGATGATGGGAAGGGTCAATGAAAAAATGCCGGAGGGCACGCAGAGGTGAGCCTGGACCTTGGCAGCCCCTACATATCCCCCAGATCTCGCACCCTAAACCACTAGCCCCTGGGAGGAGAATCTCAAGCTCAGCTTCAGACCCAAAGAGAAGATGGCTTTTCAGAGTGCTCTGGTGTTTGGGGCTTGTACTGAAATTGGATAATCACCCATGTGACCCAGAGAATGCTGGCCAGAGTACAGCGCACCCAGCTCTCTAAAAGGCAGGAGGTTATCTAAAGTTGATTTTGCCCACACCAACTAATATAGGAAACCATTTGCTATAGAAAGAGATACCGAAAACCCCATGAACTAGTGACCACTGTTCCCCACAGCCTTCAGGCATCACCAATACCGTGCCCCAGAGCTTGGTAATATGTGCCCCTTGACACTCCATACCAGTCAGGAAGGCTCAGTGGCTACTTGAAGGCTCCACTGTCACTGCCACTGCTACCCCCACCTTGGGTTCAGTTTCGTAATTAATCCTGGAGGATGGGCTATACCCCTCATCTCCCCAGGGGTACTTTTCTAGGCCTGTCTGGCCAGGAGGGACCCATCATCACAGTCCCCCGATGTTTCAGGAGGGCCTATAAATGAGCTCTGGCAGCCTGAACTGGGGCCCCAGAGGGACCCAAAGCCTCTTCAAAACAGAGCCCTGACAATTAGGCAGTCTGAGTTTTGAAAGGCTTTGGATTGATAGCGTGGACAGTAAAAATATCACCTGGGGAGCTGGGTGTAGTCCTTGGAGGGTTGCCTGAGGTCAGTTGCTATAGCAACGGAGAATGAGCTCAACCTTGTAACTGACCCTTATCTTTTTTTGATCTGTGGGCCACTTGGGGCCAAGGCTTGAAATCAACTGGAAAATAATCCAGTCACATATCAGAAGGAAAACTATTTATACTTATTTACCCAGGTACCCCTCCCACACACCCCATCTCCTTAGATGGGGAAGCTGAGGCCACGATGATCCGTGTGACACTGCACTAATGCTATTTATACTTATTTACCCAGGTACCCCTCCCACACACTCCATCTCCTTAGAAGGGGAGGCTGAGGCCACGATGATCCGGTGACACTGCACCAGTATACATGGAGGCTATGGGATTTTAGGAAGAAGGAAGCATGACTCTTCCTCCACAGAATGTAGCCATTATCATGGACAGGCCCCATGTACATGGGAGGAACTATCAGCTTCTCCCCATAGTCCTTTGCTTTCTCCTAGACCACCCTGGGCCTTCCTGCCTCTCAATGTCCTGTCAAGTCTACTATGCAGGTGGACTTTGCAGGTGCCTCTATTGTCTGCTGTGTGGGAGCACTATGGGAGCTTGGGAGGGTCCCCGCCTGCCGCCCCTGTGCCAAAGGTTTGTTCTAGTTGTGAGACTCAGAGGCACAGGGCAGGTGTGCATGCTTCTCCACAAGAACTGAGGCAAACACTGGAGCTAGATGGGCGACGGGCAGCCTCACACCTTGGGAAAGGCTAAACTGGCCGACCTGGCTACCCACACTCTCACCTGGGATTCCAGGGCAAGATCAACCATATGACCAATCTGGTCCTCCAGGATGTTGCTCTCCTAAGTTACAAGTACTTTGCTTTCACCTCCTCCAAAACTGAAATCCAAAGATTCGGGATGGTTTCATTGACTGAGTGTTCCCGAGAGCCATGTCAGGGGGTCAGATCTCAGCCAGAGGTCAGCAAAGCTAGAGTGATTCTGGGTAGGCATCACTAGAGAACTCTTATCATAGCCAAAATGACAGTCCATCACGCCACTTGGCACGTGCCTCTTCAAACAAGTAAGGGAACAAGTCTTAGGCTGTCCAGCTCAAAAGCTGTGCAGCATGAAGGCAGTCCTGGCTCTACCACAGAACATGCACTCCCCCCCTTTTTTGGAGGGGGGAGTCCAAGACAGGGTTTCTCTGTATAACAGTTCTGGCTGTCTGGGAACTTGTTTTATAGACCAGACTGGCCTCAAACTCAGAGATCAGCCTGCCTTTGCCTTCCACGTGCTGGGATAAAAGGTGTGCGCCATCACAGCCC
Organism: Ondatra zibethicus; assembly: GCA_004026605.1. Lineage (NCBI taxonomy): Eukaryota > Metazoa > Chordata > Mammalia > Rodentia > Cricetidae > Ondatra > Ondatra zibethicus. The sequence goes on along the minus strand of PVIU01000916.1, from coordinate 33,762 downwards.
AGCACCAAACACTTTCAGAACACGCAGTTTGCTTCCCAGGGCTGCAGGAGAGTGAGAGTTGAGAAGAGATGGAGAGGCCATAGGTGAGGCTACTCTGTACTCAGAAACCGGTGCCCACTGTGTCCAATCCCTGGTGGGCAAAATCAGAATAGCACCCTGCTCACCTTCCAGAATGCATGGTCTGTGCCTCATGCGCTTTCCTGTCAATACCACCCAAGACATGTTTAAACTGCCTTGCACTGCAGCAGGTAGGTAGGTAGCATCAGACTTCTGCCATTCCTTTAAAGAGTTCACATCAGCTTCATCGCCACCCTCCATCTACCTCCATACTGCTCCCATATATGTGCTGACCTGTGCGGATCCCGAGCCCCTTCACCCAACTGACAGTCATGGCTGGAGGCTTGCAGCAGCTTCCTGTGGCAGCAGGATTGGGCATTCCCTGCACCTCTCCTGCTGAGGCACCTGAGACCAGACTCTCTTGTTTCTCTGCTGTTCTCCCTGTTGCTCTTTCTTAAATCCATGTTTATGTTGTGTGTGGATGCGTGAGAGTGTGTGTGTGTACACACAGAGAGGTCAAGACAGCTTTTCAGGAGTTGGGTCTCTCCCTCCACCAGGTTAAGCCAGGGTCTGCTTGCTTCTATCGCTGTGTTGAGTGCTCCAGGCTGGCACATTGTAGTAAGAGATTCACATCAGTACTTTTTATTTCTAGGATTTATTATCATTGTGTACGTGGCATTCTATCTGCATGTTCACCTGCATGACAGAAGAGGGCATCAGATCCCATTATAGATGGCTGTGAGCCACCATGTGGCGGCTGGGAATTGAACTCAGGACCTCTGGAAGAACTGCCAATGCTCTTAACTGCTGAGCCATCTCTCCAGCCCCACATCTGACTTTAAAAAAAAAAAAAAGTAACTGTTCCAGGGATCAAACTGAAGTCAACCAGGATTGTGTAGTAAGCACATTTACCTGCTGAGCCATCTCCCAGCCCCTTGTTCTCTCTCAAAACCCAGGGGGACTTCCTTCCTTGGAGGTCAAAGAAGTATGGAAGGAGAGTCTGGCTCAGGTCCATGTGTGCCCCTATGCCTTGGCCCTAGCCAACATCTCTGCAGCTGGGCCAGTGTAAGTGGCTCCCTAACTTGAAAAGCCTCAAAAGCTCAGTCAATGCTGGAATGGTTTGGGAGGGACACTGCTGAGGAGTCTTGTAGCATCCCCACTGGGGACAACGACAGAAGAACCAACCTCTAGCTCTCTGCATAGAGTGTAACCTCCAGGATATGGTGACAGATTGCCCAGGTAAAAGAAATGTCATCAAGGGGACAGAAGGTACCTTCTCCGGTACCTTCTGAGTAGAAAGAGGAAGAGTGGAGGAACCCTCAGCAGCGGCACTCAGACAGGAGAAGGTGATGTCTTCAACAACAACGAGGCACAACCTCGTTCTAAGCAGCGGAGACTTCTAGGAGGCTGGCACATAGCTCAGTGGCAGAGTCCTTGCCTAGTGCATGCAAGATCTTCGGTTCAATTCCCAGCACCACAAGAAAACTCAATTTAAAAGAAACTATCTTTACCTCCCACCCTCTGGAACTTGAAACTTGACAGGATTTGAAATACATTGAAAAGGAGCTGGTCCCCAGACCTCCTCACAACCATACCCTTCTTCTTTCTGTCTGCCACACTGAAGACTGACATCCCAGAAAGTGAAGATTCCACACCCCCTGCTCAGCTGCCTCGGCCGCCTGGGCGCAAGTAACTTTGCCTCCTTTAGCACATCACTGATCTTAGATTAGTTTCCACAGCAAGGCAACTGCCTAAGACTCCATCTTGTTAATAATCCTCAGATTAATGGCCTCTAATAATATACAATTAACGTGACAGGCAGGCTCCAAAGCCCTCATTGTCACCGACCCTGCCGAGGACAGACGAATTACCCCTGCTTCAAGGGTTTTCTCTACCGCCGGCATCACTTTTTGTCCCTACCAAAATCATTACTTGAAATGAGCGACAGCATAGAAAAAAAAAAAGCCAGGCAGTGGCTTACATGGATGCAGAGACACAGCAGCACATGGTGGCAGGAGAAGGAGCCACACCATCACTGACCTTCCCAAGGTCAGAGGCAAAATAGACCTTGCATTCAGTAGGACCTAGAGTAAGAAACGCTGGTGCTTACACAGCTTGGAACCTACACTCCACTGCTTTCTCGAGTTCTCTTTAGCCTTTAACTGGACATGGAGCACCCCAACCTCACTAGAAAAATCAGAGGACAGAGAGTGATGGTTAATTTCTCTTGGAAAGTCTTTTCCTTAAAAGAAACAAAAAGGCATCTTCTAGATCTATACTGTCCGATATGGCGGTTCCTGGTCACCCTTGGCAATTCAAATTTAATATAATTACAGTTAAAATGAAACCCTCGGTCAGGTCTTAGGACTTAGTAGGGCTGCTAGCCACCTGTTAGAACAGTATATCCCTGCAGAGGGTTCCTCGGGATAGTGCAGAGGCAGGATGTGGCATGGTGAGGAATGCCAGGACCCACAAGAACACTGATTCAATCTGGGGTCACTGCGTCAAAGCACAGTGCACCTCAACTCAGAGTGAGTGGGGCCACAGTCAGTTAAATCCACCATCTGTGGAGCGTGGGCTCCAAAGGCAATGGGTACACCTCAGCTGGGCAACACGACCCAATAGGGCCTCTATTATTTGCCACCGTGACTATGTGTGGCTGCCCAGCATCTCCAAATGGTTTCCTATCGGGTGTGTCTAGCCAGGAAAGAAAACTCACAATCCCAGGTATGATTTCCAATGAATCCACATGGCTGCATACAACTGCAGATTTGAAAGCCGTACCAGGGTGACTAGGAGTCAGGCTGTCCGCAAGAATGAAGACCCACCCTATGGCTTGCCGGCATTGCTTCTGATTGCCTTGTATGGACCTGCTTACACAGGAGCGGCCCTGACCCTCAACTTAACTCTATCTTCATAACTGCATGGCCACTCTGCTCCGGACAGGTAAGAGTCTGGTGAATGTGGGAACATTCAAGAAGAATGGGGTGTCTCTGAGGGGTGGATCCAGAGCCTGATAGACAGTATATGATGGATACAAAACATACAGCTGTTCTAGAAGCCCACAAGCCACCCCACCATGAAACCTATCTATATCCTGCCCTGGCCACAGCATCTCCATAGGTCAGCAGGAAGGTCAGCAACCAGGAAATACCTGCTGAATGTCAAAGCCGAAAGAAAGGAACCAACCCGAGGAGTCTGCCTTTTAAGTCAACCAAGGAAGGCATACATGTGTTTCTAAGCCTGACTGTAGGGCTCCATAGACCTATCGCTGCTTGTGAAACCTCAATCTCAAAGAAGTAGGGTTTTTGTTTGTTTTGCTAGGACCTGAGTTCAGGGAGAAGAAAAGCCCATACTAGAAATTTGAAGGCAACATGAAATAAATGAACAAACACACTCACATGGCCGATACTTCCTACAAGCAGTCACATGAGCCCAAAGGGGGATGGGGGATATGTTCTTCTGCCTTCAGTTTAGGGGGAAAGCCACACACAGCAAGGCACAGTGGCTCAAGGTGAGCAGGCTTCTATGGGATTCTTAGCACCATCCTCTCTTGTCCACTGACCCCCGCTTCTTGTCTATGTGTCCTCATTTCCAGGCCAAGCCTAAGGCCATCCCTGAACATCTTCCTCCAGTAGGCACAGGACAGCGATAAGAGAGAGCCACACTGGTTAGCTCCAGGTCATATCAGTGCTGATTTGGAGCCGGGAGATTCCAGACTCTTCCTCAGGATGCTATGGTGGCAGCACCTGGACATTTCTGAGCCCTACAGTGTTGCTGCTGGCCTCTGGCTGTGCTGCCATCTGCCCTGCAGGTGAGGTGGGCAAGGGTCTTTGATGATCCCATTGACCAGGATGAGGTAGTTCAGAGCAACGGCCCTAACAGCTCCTAGCCCAGAAGGGCAGGGGACAGGTGACAGAGTGTACTAGAAGGAGAGAAGCAGGCTTCCTGCTGAGTCACTAGAGATCAAGGCAGAAAACATACAGGGAACCTCCGCTGCTCAAGCGAGCTCAACAGGCTGGGAGGAAATGTGGACATCAGGTCTCGCACTGTGGTAAGATGTACGCCCCGCCTCCAGCCCCATATAGCTCTGGTTTCCATGGTGTCATTCCTTTCTAGAAAGGGTATTTTTCTAGATTACTTTAAAAGAAAAAAAAACTGGGCGTAGTGGCATGTGCCTTTAATCCCAGCACTCGGGAGGCAGAGGCAGGTGGATCTCTATGAGTTGGAAGCCAGTCTGGTCTACGGAATGAGGTCCAGGACAGCCAGGGCCACACAGAGAACCCTGCCTCAACAAACAGAAACAAAAAACAAAAAAACAGGGAGAAAGGGAGAGGGAAGGAAAAAAGAAAAAGAAAAAGAAAAAAACTGGAGAGAACAAAATAGCACCTCCAACATCTGACTCTGCATCTTGGTTCTATCCACCTGGCTTGCCCCCCCCACAGCTGTCCCAGGCTCGCCACAGCTGCCCAGGCTCCCCCACACCAGTCTGTGTAGCACAGGCCAACTAGACAAACTTTCCAGCTCAACTGCATACTCTGGAGAACCTGGAGCTACTCCCTTCTGCCCAGGCCTCACCTGCCCACCACCCACCCACCTGGCCCTGCCTTCCTCACTCGGATGTGAGGCCCTCACTCAGGCAGTTCTCTCTTACCTATACCTCTGTCCTCCTAGCCGCAAGCGTCTAAGAGATGCCTACTGTACACAAAGTGAGCTGGCCTGTTACAACAAATGAGAACATTTTCTGCTTATGTTTACTTAACTTTCTATTGCTTGCAACCTAAACAACCCTAGCCAATAAACTCAAGGTTTTTTTGTTTTTGATTTTGAGACAGGGTTTCTTTGTAGCTTTGGTGCCTGTCCTGGAACTAGCTCTTGTCGACCAGGCTGACCTCGAACTCACAGAGATCCCTGTGCCTCCCAAGGGCTGGGATTAAAGGCATGCGCCACCACCGCCCAGCTAAACTCAAGTCTTCATACGCCCCAGGTAGATATGCAGAAGATGTTCAATAAAGACCTGGTTGTGTTGATTAGCTGCTTCCTGTATCTCATGGCTCTGGTGATGGATCAGCCCTACAGCACATGGGTCATGGTGGCACCCCACACCATTTGAGATGCCACTTGCCATGGCTAGGTGCCGGCCTTGCTACAGCAAGGCTCCCTAAGCACCACATATAATGACTAGTAAGGCTGAGTCTTTCCACGAATCATGCCCCAGCCAGTGTACTGCTCTTAGCTGGTCCTGGCTGCCTTCTGACTACTTGTTACATTCAGCTGGCACTTCCCAGGCAAGCGTAGCATTCACAGCTCAAGAGCCAACCACCACCCACAAGCTGAGGGCTCTAGGCTGGTGGCAGCACCCAGAGACTAGGGCCCTCCCTGCCTCACAGACCGATTACAGCAAGTGTTATCATCTACATGATCACATAACTACTGAATATGGCAGACGTGCAGGGCGCATGGGGGTGACAGAAGCCAATGAGACCCTCTTTCCTATAGCAAGCTTGCTGAGAAAGAAAAGCCTGAAAGGACAAGCCAAAGAAGATATGCAAAAACTCTCAGGGGAAAAGAATCCCAAACCAAGGCTCTCAGAAATGCAGAAGCCCAGGCTGGCCCAGCTAGGCCCACACCAGCCCCTTGGTCCTTCCTATATGCTACATTCAGCCTTGAGACTCGGGGCAGGGAGCCCACGGACACTCTGAGGGCAGGTGGAACGGTAGAGGCCGACCATGATGAACCAGAGTCCTGGTACTGTCTAAGGCTTGCTTGATGGAAAGATGGTACCTCCCTTCCCACTAGACATCACACACACACACACACACACACACACACACACACACACACACACACACTCACTCACGCATGGACGTGCACTTGATAGCACATTTGCAGAGCCATTTTGAAGTCTGGCAAAGTAAACTTTTCCTCTATAGCATCTCTTCCTACAGCAAATACTTACAGCTCCCCATCCCTTTGTGGTGATCTCAGGTTGCTAGGGAAAGAAGACACTTAAAGCTGACTTCCCTGCCTTTACCGTGTGCTTTAACCACTCTGCTCACAAGGGATGCGCCTTAGCAAAGCCTTGGAACTCCTCAAGGCAGGTCCCAGCCAAGTCCCAAAACCCAGACTGTGCCTCTAGTGTGTGAGTCTCTCTCTCTTTTTTTTTTTTAAAGATTTATTTATTTATTATGTATACAACATTCCTTCCATGTGTGCCTGCAGGCCAGAAGAGGGCACCAGATCTCATTATAGATGGCTGTGAGCCACCATGTGGTTGCTGGGAATTGAACTCAGGACCTCTGGAAGAAGAGTTAGTGCTCTTAACCACTGAGCCATCTCTCCAGCCCCTGTGTGAGTCTCTTGAGTGGAACTCTGGAAGAAAGCTTCCTCTCCCTGCCTAGGGCTCAAAAGAGCAGAGATCCTGTAAGCCCTATAGAGACTAGGCATATACACACAAGACCAGAGTCCAGGATGAAATAGGAGTCCAAGTGGCCTTTAGCCCAGCATATAAGCCAGAACCTCTCCCTGCATTTCTATAAGCCCTTGCAGCCATCTGTCTATAGAGCTGTCTATAGAGCTGGGCTTCTACACTTCCTCCTAGGAATACTTCCTGTCCTCAGCCACCCATGGGCTAGGAACCAAGATGCCACTCTGCACCAGGGCACACTCAGAGGTAAGACTGGACTACACTCTCTTCTCTTGCCAGCACAAGCAGCACTAAACCAGAGAACAGAGCTTAGGGTAGGGTGGGGGGAGGGGGGTGGTGATGTGTGTGTGTGTGTGTGTGTGTGTGTGTGTGTGTGTGTGTGTGTGTCTCCACGGTAAACAGTATTTAGTGCCTGTCCATGCTCTTGCCCCCCTTGAAACAGCAGTGTCTGCAGCAGGGGATGCAAACATGCCCTCCCTCCAGTACTATCTGGGTTGTGTGTGGGGTGGGAGAGAAAGCTGCTAGGATCACAGGAAGAAACCAAGGGATCACCTTCACACAGCAGGACACTTAGCGCTGCCTGGCTGCACGGTCTAGCTTTTCCGTAATGAGAACAAATAGCTTTTGTAATATACTAGAATTAAAGCTTTTTAATTTAAAACATTGAGCTCAGGCTGAGTTTAGCGGCACACGCCTTCAACCCCAGCACTTGGAAGGCAGAGGCAGGCAATCTGTGAGTTCAAATCCAGCCTGGTCTGGTCTATAGAGTGAGTTCCAGGACAGCCAGAGACAGATAGTGAGTCCCTGTCTTGAAAAAAAATAAAAAATAGTACCCAGTGAATAATGACTGAGACAGTGGTGGTGTTGACAGTGTACCCACACAGTAACTAGTGGTGACTGGAACCTAGATCTGTCCTAGTCCTACTTGACCTCTGCCCTGGAGGTCCCTGGATAAGGCAGACTGGTCAAGGCACAGGGGATAAGTGTTGATGAAATGCTCAACCATAAAGGAGGCACCCACTTCTCTCCAAGGCTCAGGGAACACCATGGAAGAGGATTAGAAAGATTTGAAGAGCCCAGGGTCAAGAAGGACATGGGAGAAACTCTTCTGAATGACAGGACCACAACACGCACCAAGTGAGAGCAGCTGCGGTGGCCTGCATCAGCCCTTCACAGGATCAACCAGTCCGCATGGAGGAAGTAGGGGTTCACAAGTGTCCCTCCCACCTCTAGCTAAGGAGCTGTTGACAGCTGACAGGTGCTAGAGGAAGGCGAGCCTATTTTCAATAAGGATATGACACCAGGTAGGTCAACGATGCTCCAGTGGATGGCCCCACACACCATGAGTATATAGGCACCACAAATTGGACCCAGTGTATTATTTAAAAAAAAAAAAAGCATGGAGTTTGGAGGGGATCTTGGGTATGCATCTGGGAGGAGGGGGGCAGATATGATCAAAATACATTGTACACAGACATAAAATTCTCAAAGAACTAATAAAAATATGGTATTAAAAGAGACAATAGGCTGTGGTAGCTACCCTCACTTGGGCAGCTCTAGCTGCGGGAGGCCCGCAAAGACCTACGTTGGGGCAGGCTGCTCCCTGTTGCCTTGACTGCGTTCTCTCACCTTTCAGGAGGGCTGGGTCACTTTCCAAATCCAGGCTCTGCCACTGTGATGGAAAAAGCCCTGTTTCTGGCTGGCTGAGTGATGGCATGCCTTCCTATGGCTTGGCAGACACCTGCTGGGCACTTGGCAAACCATAGTTCCTCAGCACGACAATGATGACGTTTGAGCAAGGTAAGTGGCCATGCATTCTCACTCACGTTAGGCAACAACTGTATCACACGTAAGGCTGGGGGGGTGGGTTTAAGGTGCTGTAGGTGCACAGCCAAATGCAACTAACATGACTCCTGACCACAAAGCTGGAGGCCAGGAGGAAGGGAGAATGCAGGCCAGTTCTGATGGGTGAGCTCTCATGGGTGAGGAGCTGGCATGTGACAGACCCCATGACCTGCTCAGATGTTCTTAGCAGCAGAGGCCTCTGGCTGGGTCCAGGCGGGACCCCTGGGGGCAGGCAGCCGCTCCAAGTGCTGAGGGCCAGATGCAGCCTGACCAGATCTGCGGTCTCCATGAGATTGAAGATGACAGGCTTGGGGGCGGGGAGAAGTTGGGTCACAAGGAAACTTGGCAGTGAGACATGGGAGAGGACCAGCTGGACTCAGAGGGCTCAGTGTCCCTACATTTGGAGGGCCCAGAGAGGGGGTCATCTCTTCACTCCTGAAAGTCTAAGTAGGAGCTGAATATTCCAGTCTGGGGTCCAAGCCTTCCTGTCGCCTACTCAGCCCTCCAGCGCCTGACGACAGGGCAGAAAGCAATAGAAAGATCCAATGTTTGTTCGTTGAATGCTAATTTGACGGAGGAGTGGGCATGGGGGAGTGTTTATAATCAGCACTCCAACAAGCCACAAACGACGCCAGTATTTTATAAGCTTGTTAGAAACAAATCACCCCTCAGCTGATATTTACTTACTGATGAATCATAAAAGGGCTCAATCCACAAAGAGTAAATCCGAGAAGAACGTCTTTCTTGGTTCCATCTTCAGCAACAGTGCTGGGAGCCTGCTTGGCCCAGCCTCAGCCCTCTCCCCCATCCCCAGCAGCCTCCCCAGGGTGGCATGTTGCTGGCACCAGCCCTCTGCGCTCCCCCCCTTCCACTGGCCTCCGTCCTTCTGCCGCCCCCGGAGTCCTCCGCAGGAGCGGATCCAATCCTGCTAATTTGCATGATGATGAAGCCTCCAGTGCGGGCTGGGTCTTAAGAGGGTTGGGAAGAAATATGCCCTGTCCTTTGGAGAGGAGCACAGAAGGCTCTGCGATGCCCAGGAGGATTGGCGCTCCTGGCAGGTGGGTGGGGGTGGCGAGGCAGGGGCAGTGCCCGCCAAGGACAGCTCAGCTCTACAGCCCGCTGAGCTTATGTCCAGCTGGCCCAGATGAAGAAAGACTGCCCAGGGCTTAAAGCAGCAGGAAGTGAGGTCCCAACGCCAGCTCCAGACTCAGCCTAGACAGGCCCAGGTCAGAGTGACCGACACTTACTGGCTAACTGACCTTGAGCAATCACGGACCTATCTACATCTCACTCAGAGCTGGAAAACAGGGCCACAGGCTGGCTGCGAGGACCAGGAAAAGCAGCTACAAGCACTGAGGAGAGCGGCCTATCAGTCACTGCTGTATTCGTATCTGTGTTAGAATTACAATTAGTCTTTGTTGAGTTACCAGGTCCTTAAATCTGTCTACACTTATAGCCATCTCTTCCCCCTTCCCTAGCCAGCCCCCACACCCGAACCATCCATCCATTGACTTAACCAATGGAAGGTATACTATATTAGGCATACCCAGGAAACACAGGTGCATCAGACAAATAACAAAAGGTATCCCAAGGTGAGGATGGTGCTACCCTGGAGGCGGCAGAAGGCTAAGGCAGGCAGTGTGGGGTGTGGCAAGGGGTGTTCATGTCTGCTTTCTACACATGTTCAGCTTCAGAGGCATTTGCATGCTGTACTGCTTTTGATGGTGTCTGCACTCTTGTCTAGCAGAAGGGAGGTGGCAGGCATGGGATAAGCATAAAGCAGGCAGGAAGGAGCCAGGTCTCTAAGGATGGTGGGCAGAGGAAGAAATGCCCTAATCTGTCTGTTGCATAATAGATACAGGAACACCAAGTCAGTGAACGGATGGATGGATGGACTGACGGATGGACAGATGAATGAATGACTTCCTGGGGGTGGGCCTAAGAACAAGTTGGAGTACAGAAGTGAGCAGAGGGTTCCCAAGGAGGATGCTCTTGGGAGGATTTGAGGGAGGCTGGGATATGCTGGTATGCAGTAGGGACAGGAGTATGCCTCCACCTTGCCGGGCACACAGTCTGGGGAGTTCTTCTACCCTACAGACACTGGGTATAGGTGCAGCACTGGCACTGATAACAAGTAGGGATGGGGCACAGCGCTTCTGACCTCCCTCGGTCTCTATTACACAGAAACTGTCCAGCAGAATTGCAGAGAAGCAGGGACCTAGTGAGTCGGATGCTCCCCACAGCAGCACACAACACAGACAGACAAACGGACACTGCTTAAACAGTTAAGTGCCGAGTTTTGTCTAAGGTCCTAGGAACTCAAATCTGAACTTATGTGTTAACCGGGAGCAGGCCAAGGAGCTCGTGATGGTCTTCTGGCTCCCTGAAACAGGTCATCTTTATGTCTCTTGCAGCCTTCTAAGTCCGCTGGGAAAAGAACAATTCTTACTCCTATTTTATAAAGATATTATTGTTATTGTCACTATTGTTGTTGCTGCTGTTTATTATTGTTTTTCGAGACAGGGTTTCTCTGTGTAACAGCTCTGGCTGTCCTGGAACTCACTTTGTAGAACAGGGTGGCTTCGAACTCACAGAGATCTGTCTGATTCCGCCAAGTGCTGGGATTAAAGGTGTACACCACCACCAACTCGCTGAGATTTATTTATTTTAATTCCATGGGCATGAGTGTTTTTACTGCACATATGTGTGTGTACGTGTACCATGTGTGTGCCTGGTACCCGAGGGAGCCAGGAGAGGGTATGGAATACCCTGCAACTGGAGTTACAGATGGCTGTGAGCTGCCATGTGAACGTTGGGAATTAAACCTGGATCCTTTGCAAGAGCAGCAAGGGCCCTTAACCACTGAACCAGCCCCAGTCCTATTTTATAGATGTGACACCTAGCTTCTAAGCACCAGTCACAAAAGGCCAAAGTGAGAGTGTAATCAGGGATCAGCTCTTGAAGAGAGCTCTTTCTCTGCTCCAGGGTATAGGTCAAGATGGTGGAGACCACCGAAGGGGAAGGGCAGGCTTGAGGAGGGCACCCCAGCACATGACAGCCGGTGCAAACTGGACCCTGGCCACCACACACCCATGCCATCTTGTTCACCCTGCTTGCAGCCCATGAACTATGTGGCATCTTGCCGAGTCCTGACATCTACGTGCTGGTCTGGGTGGCCACCTGCTCTACCCACCCAATGCCCAAGGCTGAGCAAGAAAAGCGTCCATTGGCAGACTGCAATGATCCTCTGAAATTACTTTCATTGATGATTTTGAAGTATGGGTGCAAAATGACTTTGTATAGCTCATGGGAGTGAATGGGTTTGTCTGTGAAGGACAGACTAGACCCAAAAGTTAGTGACCACAGACCCTTCTGGACTCCTCAGGGCCTACAGATGCCAACCAAGACTTCTTGACACTGGATGACCGAGGGATACCTCTTCCAGAAAGTCTGAGTGTTCTGGTACAGTACATGATGCAGCCTAAACCTCAAACTCTGGATCCCCAGAAGATTCTAATTGTGATCATTAAGAATTTCCATTAGTACTGGGCGGTGGTGGCACACACTTTTAATCTCAGTACTTGGCAGGCAGATTTCAGTAAGTTCAAAGTCAGTCTGGTCTACAAAGCAAGTTCCAGGACAGCCAGGACTGTTACACAGACAGAGAAAAACCCCGTCTTGAACAAAAACAAAAAACCAACTAAAAACAAACAAACAAACAAAAATTCCATTAGCTGGCTATGGAGGCACATGCCTTTAATCCCAGCACTTGGGTGTCAGAGGCAAGTAGATCTCTGTTACAGTCTATATAGAGACTTGCAGGACAGGCAGGGCTACATAAAGACCGTGTCTGAGAGAGAGACAGAGAGAGTTTCCATTAGTAGCTGAATAAGGACAATTCAGTTCAACACTGACTGTTAAAGTCGCACGATGAGGAGCCAGGCCACTTGCCAGGAGACGTCAAGCCATCCACTGGCAAACAGGCTGTCCAGCATGACAAGTGGATGGCTCTCCACCACACACTGCATACGGTAGCCCCACAATCAATGCTTTTCGACTCTGTAAACAGGGACGACACATTTTTTTCTTTCTAGCTATTCTCTACTTCATTGTAAGCCATTTTAATAATTCACTTAGATCGTTACTTCCCCGTTTTTTTCCAAGAAAAGCTCTCCACTCACAAAGTGTTCTGTGATTAAAAAAAAAAAGTGTTCGGTGGGGGGTGTCCTTGGTGCACCAATCCCCTCTCTAAGCCCACATAACTCGCCCACAGTCAGACTCCATAACTCCTGGCCACTAGGGGAGTAGGTCCCAGAACATTAAATGCTGGTCTCCGAAGGACTTTACCACACACTGGCAGGATTTCATTACAGAGTTCAAGGTTTGCAGTCAAGGTCAAGACATCAGAATGAGCCGCTCACACAGAAAACGTGTGCCTAGCTCTGCTGCTATGAGCAGACATGGAAGCCCTGCGGAAGTTCGCAGGCTCGGCAGAAAGCTCAGCTGCTCGGCTGTGAAGCGTATGGTCTGCGATCCTGTCCAGTCTCTGCTGGCCTGCACTCCAAGTCCCTAACCTGGCTGAAGAGAATTCACTCTTCAAAGCAAAGCAAGAAGGAAGACAGAGCTTGCCCAGTGTGACTAGGAAACATTCGTGCTGGGTTTCTGTATGCTGGAAACCTTTCCTAAGATAACCTTAGGAAAGTTATCTAACTTCTTCACTGCCAATAATGGGGGTGGGGGTGGAGTCAATTGGCATTCTCAGCACACTGCTGAAAATCATTAAGTCTGAGCTAACCACAGGAGAAGTATATTAGTCAGGAGTCAGGATGGGCTAGGATATGCTTGGGTAACAAATGGCCCCAGCTTTCAAGGGCTATAGCCAACAAGTTTTAGTTCTTATTGTCTGTCATATCCATTGCAGAGGGCTCTCTGATCATGAATTGCTTTGAGCACCTGCACTGGTGACAGTTTCATCTCTGACACTGACAGTTGCTGTCCCTGGCAATAAGCGTATTACAGAGCACCGCCCGCCTCCTCCCCACTCCCCCCAGGATAAATGCTCTCATCTGCAGATGATCTAGGCTACTTCCATACAGAGAATTAGCTACACGGCCCCCAACCTTAAGGCCCCGGGATGTGTGACTCAGCCTCATGCCAAAAGAGGACCTCCCAGTTACCAAAGAGCTGTGCCACTTGCCAGAGGACTCTCCCACTCTCAAAGTAAAAGTCAGGAAAATGCAGGGCAGACGCGCTGAAAACTGGTGACAAGCCTCTCCAAGAATGTTCCAGCAGGCCAAGGTCCAGGTTTTGAAGGGGCAGGGAGACTGAGTCATACTCTCCATTTCTCAGGGTCAGCTCCAGAGTGGCGAGGGGACCCAGTGAGGTCCCTGAAGCTCTCATGCCTTCTCCTGAAGGCAGAAGGTGAGCCCTCTCTCCAACCCTTCACAGGCCACCAGCTCTCCAAAGAGCATGCCAGGTAAATGCCATACACTGTCCTGGGGCTTCTTGCAAAAGTCGCTCTCTCGCCGCCGATAATGGCTTTAGGAGTCTATGCAGCCACACGCCTGGCATCTGAAGCATCGTCTGAGGCCAGGTGTTGCATCTCTAATTAGGATGGGGATTTTTTTTCACCCCACACAGAATTTACATAATTGGGAAGGAGGTTACTACGAGGACCATCCCCACCAATTGTGCATTTTCCTTGCCCCCTCCTTCCACTTTCCTTTGCACACTTCAAATTTAAGGCAGAAATGAATCTATTTGAATTTTTTGAAATTAATTATCATCATTGCCACAGAAAATGTATCTGCCGCCTTCCTTGGGGAGTTGAGAGAGAAAGGGGGTGATCTTGGCTATAGAGGAGAGCTAGGAGGTGTCATGCACCACCCATTGCTCTCTCAAGCATCCCCCTCCACTGGCAACTCAGCCTCATTCAGTGGTCCTTACAGCACTGGTCTGACCATCCTGTATATTCTTCAGAATTTTTGAGCATCAAAATTAATGCTTTAAAATGTCACTTGCTGCAGTAAAATTTATCAACATTATTATATACCACGGAAACTGCCATCCCAGACAAATGCACGACATTAAACTTGGTCTAGAGCTCCCCAGAGGGAACGTTTGCTGCAATTTGTATAACAGTTTATATATTTATGCTATTTAATGGTACAAAGCAATAATTATGACTTCATTCACTGATAAGCAACGGCATTACATAAATCTGATGCGGATTTAGAACGTGCCAGCTCTGACGCTGGTGGACCAGTTGTAAATTATGTTGCCGTTAAAAAAAAAAATCCAAGCAAATATGAAGGAGCAGCAGGAAACTAATAATGCATCTCCAGCTGCTGCAGTTAACCTGCAAATGTGGCCATCTGCACCTCGGGAGGGGGGGAAGGGAGTGGGAGGCAGGGCGGAGCAGCAGCGCCTTCAGCCTTCCCAAGCACAAAGCCTGCCCCCAACGTCCAACCAAGGCCCTTGCTTTCCTGCCAGGCTGCAACTGCCTGAACTCAGGACTTCCGGGCCTCCTCTGGCTCCTCTCCTGCTTCTCTGGACTCAGCCTGAGGAAGGCAGGTGGCCTTGCTCCTCTCCTCTCTCTCCTCCCTTCTTCTAACCTCAGAGCTCCCAACTCAGCAGGGCCTGCCTGGCCAGGCAGGTTCCTTCACAGATCATTTCTGTCCTTTTTTCTCCCCACTTCTGGGTTTTCTTTTTTTTAACACTTCACAGACTTAGTTTGCAAGGTTTGTGAGGATTTTTGTTTTTATTTTTTAGTAGCAAGGGAGCGGAGGGGAGCAAAGTAATACTTATGAGATGAGACCCACTTCACCCAAGCCAGGGCACAAATGGCTTCCTGCTCAGCCCAGTGGGGGACAAGAAGAAGAGTTCTGGGCCCTACTCCCCAGAAGCTGGAGGGTTTGGCTATGGCCCAGATCCTGTCTAATTCTGGCCCCAACCCAGAGGGCATGGCAGTACAGGGAGAGAGCCAGGCTCCCTGGATGGAGGTCGGACTCAGAACTGAGGTACAAGAGACCCTGTGTTCTCCATCTGAAGACTGGCTAGAAGGCACATGCCCTCCTTCTCTATGGAGATGATGGCACTGACAGCATCATGCCCCAAGTCCTACCAGCCTTCTGTGCTAACTGTGGCTTTGAGCCCATTGCTCAGGAAAGAAAACTGAGTCACAGAGAGATTATACAATTTGCTCATGTCAACTCAACTCAGGAACCACACATTTGTGCCATGTAGCTAGAAAGAGTGCTTCAACCAGGCAGTGGTGGCGCACACCTTTAATCCCAGCACTCAGGAGTCAGAGGCAGGTGGATCTTTGTGAGTTCGAGGCCAGTATGGTCTACAGAGTGAGTTCCAAGACAGCCAGGATCGTGACACAGAGAAACCCTGTCTCAAAAACAAAACAAAACAAAAAAACCAGAAGAGTGATTCTAGGCCATCTAACCCCCTTCCCTCTTTCTTTTTTGAGACAAGGTTTCTCTGTGTTGCCCTAGCTGTCCTGGAACTAGCTCTGTAGAACAGGCTGGCCTCGAACTCAGAGATCTGCCTGCCTCTGCCTCCTGAGTGCTGGGATTAAGGGCATGTGTCACTACAGCCCAGCATATCTCAAACTGCAACCCGAAGCAAGAAACACATGCCGTGACATGGCCCCTCACTAGGACTCAAGGATGTGAGGCCAAACACCTGCTCTACAAACTACATCCATGCTTGTGAGTGTGGCACCTTCTTCACCCTGCTCCTGGTGTTGGGAATAGAACACAGGACCCTGCCCCTGGAGCCACCTGCAGACATGCTGTGGTATTCCCTTTCCTCAGCGCTTCCCAGCCACACTATTCCACAGTATCGCTTGTGCTCACTTGCTCTCTGCTCATTTTGCTGTAGGGGTAGACTGCATTAATCTCATGGTTTGCTAATGGGGCTCCTTCCTCAATTTCCAGCAAGGAAACAGGGACTCAGAGGTCTCTTATGGGCCTGTGCCTTAGCCAGAACCCAAGCCCAGGCCTCTAGTCGGCTTCCCACCGAACTCTGGCTTGACATCCTCCTCCCTGAGTCCTTCCTGAGCCTCCTCAGGGCCTCTTCTGAGCACACTGAGTTCCTGGCCATAGTGTGGTGCAGAGGGGAGCACCAAGTGAGGGCAGAGAGGGAAGAGGCAGGGGCAGGGCTCTCAAGGTGGGTCTAACCAAAGGTTCTGAGGGTCCGGTAGAGGCAACAGTCTCTGTGGGCTGCTCCTCAGGGCGGAGAGTGGCACCTTGACTGGTCCCAGGCTCCCCTCAGAATGCGCCACCTGCTAGATCCAACAGGGACCATGGTGGCTGGTGTGTAGGCAGGTGCCTGCACGCTTGAGGTCAGACCTAAGAGCGACAGGGAGGACTTTCACAAACTCTCCCAGCTCGGGACTCTGCCTGTCACCACATCCCCAAGCTGAAGGTCTCTCATGCCTTTCCTAGGTCTCTGAAGGGAAGCCTGGGACAGGGGGTGAGAGGCACAGTTCCACCAGCTGCCTTCTGCCTATCTATGATTTTAACAAAATGATTTTATAATTATGAAGAAAAAAAAACAAACCAGCCTTTTCAGAGTGGGCAGTGGTCCATGCCTATAGACATAGCACCTTGGAGGCAGAGACAGTGTTAGGAGTTCAAACCCAGTCTCTGCTACAGAGCAAGTTTGATGCCATCTGGGACTATATGAGACCTGATTCAAGAAGGGGAGGGAGGGAGGGAGGGAGGGAGGGTAGGAGGTGTTAGAGAATATTATTTTCAAGTATGTGACTTCTGTTTATGCTGCATTTGTTTAACTCTGTGAAGCTGTGATTCTTTGCCTGTCTAAAACACCTGATGGTCTAATAAAGAGCTGAACAGCCAATAGCAAGGCAGGAGGAAGGATAAGCGGGGCTGGCAGACAGAATAAACTAGAAGGAGCCCTGAGGAGAGAGAACAGTGAGAGAACAAGGGGAGGAGGGTGTCTTGGGCCAGACACCCAGCCAACCATGGAGTAAGAGTGAAAGTAAGATACACAGAAGTAAGAACAGGAAAAAGCCCAGAGGTAAATGGTAGATGGAATAATTTAAGTTAAGAAAAGTTGGCTAGAAACAAGCCAGGCTAAGGCTCGGCATTCATAAGAAAGTATAGCCTCCATGTGATTTATTTGGGAGCTGGGTGGTGGGCCCCCCAAAAGGCCAAAAGAGTAAAAGAGTAACACATCAGGGAGAGAGAGAGGGATGGAGGGAGGGAGGGAGGGAGGGAGGGAGGGAGGGAGGGGGAGAAAGAAATATCATTTTCTTAATTCTTTCTAAATACCTAATGATGGCAAAATCTCAGAACTCCACCCCCCACTCCTCTTGGCTTACACGTTAGCATTTCTGAGGACATGACCCCTCAGTGGGAACCTATTCAGTGACATATCCTTCAGATTCTGAGGACCTTCTTCTCAGCAAAGCCCAAGGAGTGTGGGTCAGCCCTGTAGACCCCAGGGTGTGTGCAAACTGGAACTCAGAGCAGGGCTGGCGAGGAGAGCCGAGCCACTGGAGGACCACACAGATGGAGCTGGAGACAGGGGTTAGCTCAAGAAGCCAGGGTCTAGCCCCTTGAGACCACCGCTGAGGACAAATGGGGATGGCGAGGAAGGTACATCAACTTGACACAAACCTAGACACATTTGGGAAGAGAATTTTAATTAAGAAAATGGCTCTGTAAGATTGACCTGTAGGCAAGTCTATGGGGCATTTTCTTGATTAATGATTGCTGTGGAAGGAGCCAAGTCAATATGGGAAATGTCACCCAGGGTATCTGGTCATGGATGGGATAAGAAAACAGGCTGAGGAAGCCATGGAAAGCAAGCCAATAAGCAGCGTTCCTCCGCAGCTTCTGTTTTGCTTCCTGCCTTGAGTTCCTGCCAGGACTTCCCTCCATCAAGGAGTGGGCCTTGAGAGCTGAAGTTGAATTAAACCTTCTCCTCTCCAGGATGCTTTTGGTCATGTATTTTATCGCATCTATAGAACCCTAAGTGAGAAAGGACCCACTTGAGGTAGAAGTCAAGTCACTGAGACAGGTGGGGTAGCAGGGTGGCCTCTGGCTGGGACTGAGACAGGACAATGGCCTTCAGCCTACAGCTGTGGCCTTGCTGGAAGCCACATTAAGTGTGTGTGCACCCACATGTGCTTCAGAACTAGCTGTCAACATTTTAAAAGTCATGAGATTTTACGTTAAATCTGAACCTTTTAGCCAAACGGTGACGGCAGACACCTTTAGTCCCAGCACTCAGGAAACAGAGGCAGGCGTTCGAGGCCAGCCTGGTCTACAGAGTGAATTCTAAGACAGCCAGAACTGTTACACAGAGAAACCCAGCCTCCTAAATAAATAAATACAACAACAAAAAAAACAAAAAAACTTAATCTTTGCAAACTTGGGACTCTCCAAAATAGTCAGTCTCCTGAATACCAAGGCAAGGGCACGAGTTCTTGCTGACTACTGTGACCCAGCAATCTTGTTCCTGTACCAAATTGTCTCACACACATTAACAACCTTGCAGCTGTGAGGCCAGATCCTTGACACAAAGGACAACATGGTTCCAGTGCCCCTGTCACAAACTATGTGACTTAGGCAGGCTCTTGTCCCTGAGTCACAGGAAACCTGGAACAAAGGCTGGAAATCAACTCCTCTTAGGCTTGCTGTCTCCTACTCATCGTCTCTGGCCCTTTAGCTGGGGATGGCCTAGGTGAGGATTTCTTAAGAGAAGATAGCGTGGTGGGGACAGAGAAGGGGAGGCACAACTGTGGCAATCATCCCCACCAGCCCAGGCACCATCCCCGAGGCTGTGCTGACGCCACTCCTTGGAAGCTTGATATGAATATTGTGTCAGAGACAGGCTATATTAAGAATGACAATGCATTCTTGCTGCAGCAGGGAAATCTCATGAGTCCAAGAGATAGGATTTCAAACTCCTCAGCCAAAAATCAATAGTAATGCCCAAGTATTTATAAAGAAGCACGTCAGCCTGCATTGGAGGAGACATGCTTTCGGTTTCCGCAAAATCAAAGGGACAGGTGCAAGTGTGTCACTTACACAGGCAGAGGGTGGACATCAGGGCATGCTTGTGGGCCCAGAGACCACGCCAGGGCCTTACCAGGCCAGCAGCAAAGCCAGGAGTGCTCTCTGCCCTGACAAATGCAGGAGAACCCTCTTCCCAAATTATTTCTGGAAACTGTTCTGCCCTGGAAACCAAGCTTGCCCAGGAAGCAAGAAAAGAAGTGTGGAGCTTGGGATACCATCGGAGGGATTCTTAGCTGCAAACTGGGCAGAGGGAGAGCAGCCTTATGGACTTCTGGGATTACCGTGAGGACCAAAACTCAAGGTTTTTAGACAGATCATAGGAAGATGCCATAGGAAGATGAAGATCCACGGAAAACCCCCAGACTCTGGGGGGCAGACAGAGCTGGTTCCAGACTCAGAGTCACTGAGAGGAGCAACAATGACCTCCTCTAACCTTCAAGGCTATCACAAGAGTTGGCGGAAGCATCTGCTGTGTCTGGCACAGTGTCACCTCCCAATAATTATAGAATTTTCAATATTATGATCATTACTAAAGTTATAAAGAAATGCAAGGTCTCCTGCCCCTCCTATTTTTTAGAAACAGGGTCTTACAGGTAGCCCAGGCTTCTAGCTCTGCCTCCAGAGTGCTGGAATTCCAACTGTGTACCATGGTTCTCTATGTGCATTTTTTAAAAATTAGATTAGCTGGCAGTTGGAGTAATTATATGAAATATTGTCTTTCTCTGATATAGGACTCCCCAGTTTACAAAATTCCTTTTTTCTTTTTTTGCTATTTCAAGACAGGGTTTCTCTGTAGCTTTTGGAGCCTGTCCTGGAACTCACTCTGTAGACCAAGTTGTCCTCCAACTCACAGAGTTCTGCCTGACTAATCCCTTTTTTCTGGAGTGAGGCTTGTAAGGAAGTGGGAGAAAGTCTTTTCATTTGATGGGAAACTGCAGTTCCCAACTGGATGTGAATGAGACAAAGACACACGTCCAACAGCCACAGCAAGGAGCGCACGGGCATCGGTGCCATCCTGACCTGAACTGGGAGAACCCCAAACCTTCACAGACTACCCCCTGGACAAGGAGTAGCCCAAACCTTCACAGACTACCCCCTGGACTGGGAGAACCCCAAACCTTCACAGACTAACCCCCTGGACAAGGAGAACCCCAAACCTTCACAGACTAACCCCCTGGACAAGGAGAACCCCAAACCTTCACAGACTACCCCCTGGACTGGGAGAACCCCAAACCTTCACAGACTAACCCCCTGGACTGGGAGAACCCCAAACCTTCACAGACTACCCCCTGGACTGGGAGAACCCCAAACCTTCACAGACTACCCCCTGGACTGGGAGAACCCCAAACCTTCACAGACTAACCCCCTGGACTGGGAGAACCTCAAACCTTCACAGACTACCCCCTGGACTGGGAGAACCCTAAACTTTCACAAACTACCCCCTCCTTAGCTGGGTACATGCCCTCTGCCCCCAAAACAATGGTCTCTTTTTAACACTGACTCTCAAAGGAAGAGATGCCCACCTGGAAAGAGCCACAAAAAAACTTCTTCCTCTCGGCTCCTGACTTTCCAGATCTCAAGCCCCCAAATCACATCTTCTGAGCAAATGGACAAGGAGATTGAAAACTCACTCCCCTCCTTCCCAACGCGGACCACAAGGTGGTAGAGCAGACCATGGCAGCAGGAGAGACAAGTGTTGTGACTGAGTCTGCTACCGCCACATGTGCCAAAGCTGAGGCGGTACCCAGGCCACCACCACGGCTGCCTCCTGTACCCTGTATGCTCTAGATCCTCCAATGGATGACGAGGCCATAGCTACCCAAACCTCAGTTACCTCTCAACTGTCTGGTTGAACCCCCTCTCCTCAACGGTTTTGTTCAAACTGAAATAAGATGCTTCAAGTACAAGAGCCAAGCAGGCAGAAGGTGGAGGGTACCCAAGAGGTCTCTGGGGTCAGCAGAAGCTGGTTCGTGCCCAATCCCATTTTTAAAGCAATGCAGTCTCCTCTGTACACACACACACACACATGTGTATATATATATATGTATATATATATATACACATACAAACATACATATGCACCTGAGTGTACAAATACATGTTCACATGCATGTCAGCACACATGTGTAGGTGACTTTTCAATTGTTTTCTCCTTACTTAGGCAGGACTCTGAACCGAACCAGAAATTGGCCAATACAACCAGTCGAACTATCCAGCTTGCTTCAAGCATTCGGCATCTTTACCTTCCAGAGCTTTGGGGTTACAGGAGTGTCTCTGTACTCACCCAGCATTTACACGGATGCTAGGGACCCCAACTCTTGACTTCCCATTATCATGGCAAGTGCTCTAACCACTGAGCGATCTCCTCAGCCCTGTTTTTGTTTGAGCACTAAAACCCAGGATCTGTTCCTCCTGCATCTGCCTCTGGACTGCTGGGGTTGCAGGGGCATGCCAGTGTGGTTGGCCCAGAAACCTCACGTAATGAACCTACTGTGGCCACAGCCAAGTGGTCGCTTCCTTCCCTGCTAGTGTCTCTGCGAAGCCAGACGTGCTCATCTGGCTAGAGTGCTTGTTGTGAGGTCTCTGGTAACATAAAAGTGCTTCATGTGACGTGAAGTGATTATCACAGGAAACTTGGAAGGTCACCTGAACTCTACCTGACTCACAATCCATGTTGGCACTGAGTTCGCTTCCCTGCAAAGAGAAACATCTTTCTTTTTTTTTTTTTGGTTTTTCGAGACAGGGTTTCTCTGTAGCTTTGGAGCCTATCCTAGCTCTTGTAGACCAGGTTGGCCTCGAACTCACAGAGATCCGCCTGCCTCTGCCTCCCGAGTGCTGGGATTAAAGGCGTGCGCCACCACCGCCCGGTCAAGAAACATCTTTCATGAGGTCTTTTCTTATTGTTTAAAAATTACATATGTATGTGTGTGCATGCTATGGCATGCGTGTGAAGGTCAGAGGACAACTTGTGGGAGTCAGTTCTCTTCTCCATCAAACTCAGGTCATCGGGCTGGATGCCAGTGCCGTTCCTCACCGCATCGTCTTGCTGGCTCCTCCATGAGACAGATCTTGAGGACAAAAGGGCCTGGCCCAGTGCCTAGTGCACAGCTGGTGCTCGACACATACAGGCTGAAGAAACGCCTGAGAGAACAGTCCAGAGTGAATGGATTTGGGTCTAAGTGGCCTTTTTGAGAGCCCAGTGAGTAAAAACGGCACTTTAAAACAAACGACTCTGTCGCTATGGAACTTTACCAAAACCGTCATTTTCTTTGTTGTTCCATAGGCTCATTTAATAACTAGATATTAAAAAAAATTCCTACATTTGAAACAGTATGGACAAATATGTAGGACAGAAAATTTCCTCAAAACAATAATAAAAATAAAATTCATAAGCTATTCCTTCAGGGTCCTTAGGATCTTATCACTAAATCCCGCCTGCCAGTTCAGGAACAAGCAGCGTCCCCAGGCCTGGAGCACTGAGCACTTCCGGTTAGGCCATGTAGGAGGCACCTGGTAACCAGCTTCAACACACACACCAAAAGCAGCAAGCTCTCACCGTGGAGCTGACATAGCGCCAAGCACTTTGCTGGTAACATCTCATCTAATTAATTGATCTTAACTTGCTTCTTGTCCTTTGCTATTTTCCCCATCTTATAAAGAAAGAGATTCCCAGAAGGGCTAAGTAGCTTTCCTAAGGATGTAGTAGGGTTTGAATTTTTGAATTTAAGAAATCTGATGGCGATAGGGCAGTGGTGGCACATGCCTTTAATCCCAACACTGGGGTGGGGGGAGCAGAGGCAGACAGATCTCTTTAAGTTCAAGGCCAACCTGTTCTACAGAGCTAGTTCAAAACCATTAAAAAAAAAAGAATCTGATTGCAGAACCTGTTTTAGTCCCCACACTCTAAAGACCTATGGAGTATATAAATAAATGGATGGATGGATGGATGGATGGATGGATGGATGGATGGATGGTACCTATTGATGAATGGATGATAGCTAGACAGACAAATATATAGGTGAACAGATGTGTTTATGGGTGAGAAGATGGGCAGATAAATGGTTAATGGATGAAGAGAAGATGGAGAAAGGGACAGGATAGGACGGGTGGATGGGAAGATCTTAGATAATGTGTGGTGGGAAAGAGGACACAAAAAGATGGGTAGGATAGCTACAGATAGATAAGAAATCCATGTCAGGCCAGATCTGCCTAGCATCTTATCACTGGCGTACACACAGGGCGATAACCAAGAGCTGTTCCCATCAAATGACCCAAGGATGCAGTTCAGGGACAGAACATTTGCCTAGTGTTTGCCAGGCCCTGTGTCCAATCCGAGCACTGCAAAAGCAAACAACAAAAACTAAAATCAAACAAACAAAGTCCTAAGATAACCTGAGTCCCACACAGGGGCTTCCTTCCAAACAACCCAGCAGAGGTTGTTTCCGAGGCCGCTAGGTCACAGGTCGTCTCCTGTCACAGAGTCTATGGCCAGGAGGATCTGAAGGACTTGAAGAGCACTAAGAAGAAATTGCCAGGTATAGACACCATGCGGCCCCTGCTACTTGCTTCCAACCTTTACTCTCACAATGAAGATTAACTACTTGGCTCTGGTTATATTTCAGCAACTCTTGTTGAATTCATCCAAGAATGTGAGCATGGGCATCCTGCCCTACCCGCAGCCCCTCTGCAAGAGGGGGGCTCAACAAATGTGTGGAATAGATTCCAGGGTCCCAAACCAAGACCTCCAAGACTCCCATTTCGGCCACAAGTGAACCAGAGCTGAACCACCAGCTGCAGAACACACTACTTGCAGTTTCTTCTCCATCCACAAGAGGGCAGAGTGTCTTGGCTAGCTGCACAGATTCTTTTGCAAATGCCTGGTGTACTTAGAGAACACTGTATAACTCAAAAATTATAATTAAAATGTCTTAGCGCCTGTATTTATAGTAACATTTAAACTACTGTGCTTTCTTGAAGTCAGTCATTTACTTGAGAACAGCACACTTTATGGTGAACAGATCTTTGAAACAGTTCCGCTGGGATCTAGCCCAGGCACATGTAACTCAATATATGTCAACAGCTGTAAAAATATTGGTGAGAGAAGGCAGGAAGAAAGCCATGAGCCCTGATCAAGTGTGCTGTCTCTTGCATCTGACTGTTTTTTAGCTGCTCCCTCCTCTTCCAAATAATTGGGCCATTTTGGTGCCCGCTGTCACACAAGGCAGGCCCTCTTTGAGGCTCGATGATCAAAAAGGATATAAATGAAAATGATTTCGATGTTGGCGGCCTGGAGAGTGACCAGGGCATGCGCGGCGGCAGAAGGGGCGCGGCGGCAGAAGGGGTGCAGCGGCAGAAGGGGCGCGGCGGCAGAAGGGGCTGTTCTAATCTTGCCCACTGCACACCGCCATCGGGAGAGCATTCCTGGGGCTAGAGCAGCTCCCTAGGGCGAGGCCACGGTAAATTCCGCCTAATCCCTTCTGCATACAAATGAGCGCTTGGCAGGGGGACTGGGCGAGACTCTGTAGCCCCCACCCCCATCTCCCGGGTTGCTGTCTTGGCTGAACAAACAACCCAGACACAGCAGTGAGGGCGGCTGGCTGAAGAAGGGAGGAATATCATGGGGTCTTGGGGGCACGCGTGCTGAGACAGGGTTCCTACTTTTTGTTCTCATGGCCTGGAGGAGGTGCACAGGTGCCTGAGGAGCAAGAGGTGGTATGGTAGGAGAGACGAGAAGGGTAGCCCAAGTGAGAGAAACGACAGCTCAAACTCTGGCTTGAGAAGCTAGAGATGGTCATGTGACTGGGCAGCGTGGGTGGGAACCACACCTATGTAGGATGGTTCGGTAAGGTGCACAAATCGACGCCCATCCCACATGGTCTCCCTGCAGATGAATGACAGCGGTCAAATGTGGGCCCAGGAGTCCAACTACTAAAGCAGTGGCTCTTAACCTGTGCCTCATGACCCTTTGAGGGTTCAAAGACCCTTTCATAAGGGTCGCATATCAGATATTTACCTTACGATTCATAACAGTAGCGAAATGACAGTTCTGAAGTAGCAACAAAAATAATTTTATGGTTGGGGGTCAACACAACATGAGGGACTGCATTAAAGCATGGGGGGGGACCACTGTCCTAGAGATATGGCTGCGGAGGAGCCAAAAACCAAAGTAGGAAACAGTCCCAGGGTAAGGGATGAATGTCTGGCCAAAGATGGCACACAGACCACAGGGACTGAGGGCAGGCACACGGTGCTGTCCAGAGGGCTGAGTCTCTGGTATCAGTCCTCCCTACAGTAAACTTGTCAAATCTCTAGGGCAGCTGTTATCAACATGGTCACTGTACCTGTGCCCCTGCAGTAGTGGGCAAAGCTTACAGTACAGTACTTGGGTACAAATGCCCTTAAAGTCAGTCAGTCAGTCATCTCTCTCTCCCTCTCTCTCTCTCTCTCTCTCTCTCTCTCTCTCTGTGTGTGTGTGTGTGTGTGTGTGTGTGTGTGTGTGAGAGAGAGAGAGAGAGAGAGAGAGAGAGAGAGAGAGAGAGGCCCACTCTGGTGGTATAGAGAAGGTTCTAAGGCACACAAAGGTTAATTGCTCTGTGGCTGGACTGACAAGGGTCCCTGCCCCAGCCCTTGGTCACTTCCGAACTTGAAGGTGTTCCAAGACAAAGGGACTGAATGCAGAAACAGGCTGAGGCCTTTGATCAGCAGTGGGCTCTGTGATAGGTTCCATGTGCACAGATACACACTTGCATAGCTTCAGAGCCAGCGTGTGCCCACTTGTCCCCAAGATGCACATGCTCACACACATACACTTGTGTACACACACACACACACACACTTATCCCACACCTACATCTTCCGTGGAAAGCAGCAGGAACTGCACATTCTGAGGACTCAATTAGGCTCAGTGTGTTGCTGACAACCTTTCAACCTCCAGAAGGCATTTTTACAACGCCTTCCAGCTAAGAAATTACTAGGTTCCTGTCCTTCCCCCAAATAGTCTTGGCAACAGTAAGAGCCAAGGTGCATCTAGCAGAGAGGAAAGGGGGCTCCACCTGAAGAGGCCCCAGGATGACTCCATGATCATGGAAAATGTAGGGCTCCGCAGGGGCAGTCCAAGGTAGGGACAAATCCTTAGCTCCCCCAAATCCAGGAGGGCCCAGGCTTACGATCCTGCTCCCGGCACAGGCTGACCCCAGGAAGCTATGGGCACTGCCTGAGCTCCAACCACATCTACTTTCCCTTTTCCTCCACCCAGCTGACTTCAAAGCAACACTACAAGGCAAGCTGTACACCTGGAACAGGGGCTACTTTCCGTCTCACAGGTAGGGAAACTGAGGCCAGAGAGGTATAGTGACTGATCTGTGGCTTTGTCATACAAAAGGATCAAAGCATAGGTGACCTCTGCTTCCTGCTCAGTGAAGTTACCTGGAAAAACCAGGTGGGATGGGAGGGAGCCCCAAGTTGGCCCCTATTCCCCCTAATCCTCAGAGAAGTCTAACTATGACTTGTAGCAGCTCCTGTCTGCCCCAAAGAAATGATTCCAATCACACGTTGGCCTGGCGTGAGTAGCTGGACCCCATTCTGTTTCAACATCCTGAGAGCATCCGGACTTATGCCTATCAGGAGAGTGATGTTGGAGGAGGTTCTTGGCTATTAGACTCCACAGCCCTGGTTCTGTGCTTTTTGCACGTGAGCCAAGAGTAACAGCATCAGCATCTATCGGACATTGCTGGATAATGACAACATCCTTGACTTTCGGAGTTTTCCTTTTCAGTAATATCTCCAAACAAAGACGAGCTAACTGGGTTCAGGTGTAGCTCAGGAGTACTGACTTGCCTAGCATGCACAAGGCCCCAGGTCCCTTCCCAGCACCACCCCCAGAAAGGAAGATTCTGCCTACCATATCCATGTTAGCATTTTTCCGTCTTCAGGGTGAAGGGTGTACCCAGAAGACTACTACATGGTCAAACAGCCCAGGCTGGGGGTGCCAAGCAGAACATATGTTCCTGTGGCTTTATCTGAACCTCTAATTCTGCTCTCTCACAAGCAGCAGGTTGGCGATTAGCAAAATAGCAATAGTGAAGATGTAGGTGACAACTGCCATAACTGTGGCAACGATGACAGCCATCACCAGGAGCCAGCCTTGCTGGCTTTCTGCTCACTGGCCCCAGAATCCCCACGTAGGCAGGAGCTTGAAACATTTTAGGAAAACTTGGCCAATCATTTCCGTGAATCTTTGCTGCCTGGACAGATTAAACCCAGGCCCCAAGTGGCTCTCCCAGTTGACAATTTTTCTTTCAAAAAGACAGAAGTTGCTGTGAGCCAAGTTCTTGCAGCCGAATTCCTGGACACAGTTTCCAACTATTCCAATCAGCCGGCTCTGCGGTGGGGCTGGGATTTCAAGCTCGCCACAGTATGAAGTCCAGTTTGGGCTATATTCCCTTCCCTCTCGCAGCGTGATGAAGGTTTCCCCGCGAAATCAAAAGGCTTACTGTCAAGTTTTCGATTGGTCTGGGCTCCGTGCTACCGTGTGTGTGGTGAGGGAAGGAATATGAATTGATGCCGGCTTCACCATGGGGCCTGGAGGCCTCGTCCAAGCCGTCCAGGGACCTTATGAAAGTGGAGCGGAACTCTTTTCATGTATATTCCAACTGCTGAAATTCCCCAGACGCGCCACAGTGTGCAAACGCAGTGGAGAAATGAACAATGGCTGGATAAAAACCGAGGCAGGTCCGCAGAGCATGCTGAAGGTGGACCTGTGTGGCTGCTCTGAGGGGAAGCCAAGCCCCGATCCCGCTCTCCCTTCCTTCACCTCTCCTGCTTCCTGGCTTCCTTTCTGCTTGCAACTTAATGAAAATGATGTCACCACGTTTCTGGGGGATGCAGGCTGCTCTTTACTTGAATAAAATAGATGAGCAAATTTACCAAAGAAAGCTGACTCTTGGGAAAAATACACAGGTGACACTCAGGGGAAAGTGGTATCTTATTTCTCTTTCCTAAAGTATACTGTAGGTATACCTAGGTGCTCATGCACGCATATGTGTGCATGTTGCATGCATATGTGTACGCCTGAGTGTGTGTGTGTGAGTGTGTAGAATAGTGACGTCTTAAAGCCAGCTCCTCCTTACTCCCCACAGTCCGATGTGTGCTTATTCTCCCAACATCAGATCAGTGTTCTGGTAGTTCTGGTAGTAGCTTGGAACTTAGGATCCCTGCTTTCAGAGAATAAAGGGAAACTATGAGGGTAAACGGGAGCATTTTACATGACTGAAATTGGCAAAGACTATAAATCAGAATTCATTTTTCTCAGACAAGTAGTTATTAAATATTTACTGGCTTCATCACCATATCACTGCAACTCATATCACTGTTTGTATATGTACAGACACGGAGAGGTCTGTAGATGCGCATGCACACAAATGCATGGGCACACACACAAACACACACACACTATTCATATGCTAGCTTACCCAAGAGCACATGTACACAGCATTAATGTCTATATGTTCTCCCTAACTCATAGCTTCTCTTTAAATAGAAGGCAGTACTAGAACCAAAGATCTAAGTGAATTGTATGCTTCTACCATAAAAAGAAAGGTAAAACAACCCGTTCTTCCAAAACACAAAAGTAATAGCTAAATTGATCCCTCTTTTCATTGCCTGGGTATTAACTTTCTCCCATTTCTGCAAATTTGCCGCACTCGTATTTCCCTGCAGCCCCAGAATTAAACACTTCTAATCTCTTACTTCAGGTGCATTAAGTGCAGTATAGGGCACAAATGAATAGTTTTATTGATAATAAATTTTATAATCCATGCAAGCACTTTGCTGAAATGGATGTGTTCTGGATGCATTCATTATTTCTCCTAATTTGAAGACCACAGGATTGCAGCCGCCCTGCTCGCAATGCCTCTGATAATTACCGGCTAGCTGACGACAATTCGTATGCATGCCCTGCATTAGGGGGATAAATGACATAAACAGTTCATCAGATTGTTACTTCTTTCCATTTCAGAGACTATCCAACATTGTTCAGTGGCTTCTGTCTCCTGCAGATAGAAACGCCCTGCCCTTTTGATGGTGCTGGTGGAAATGGGTGTGAGGGAGTGTGGGGGAGGTAACACCTTGCTAAAGATAATATGTGCATGCCCCCCCATCCCCGCCTGCGGGCGATACATGGACCAGGAGACGCTGTCTGGGAAGTGAGTTACCTGCAGTTGAGAGGGAAGATGCGTGGAAAACAGTATAGGATAGTGGTGGGTTCTGAGTTTGTTTGGAAAGGAAAATGGCTCTAAGAAGAGGAGGTTTGTTGTCAGACAGTCCTGAGCACAGTCCCAGATGGCCCATCTAGAATTATGTGACCCTTATACAAGCTAACTTTCTGATCCTGTGTTTCCTCATCTGAGAAACCAAGTTAAAATTACACTTGTCCCTCAGGAGGCAGGAGGACGACGGCCGATAGTGCCTGTGCTGAGCCTGTCATACCGTCCGTCCCATTTGCACTCACAGGATACAACTACTGACTGTCTTGAGACTCTACGGTGAAGTGGGGCCAGCAAAGTATTCACATCCAGTGAGACTCACCAGAGAAGCATAAAGTTTAAACTGGGCCCATGATTGGTTGCCATGGCAGCCTTGGGTGATTTCATTATCTTGGGAAACACTTAAGAAAAGCTAGAGATTATGGGAGAGACTGGTTAATAAGTTCCATGTTCAGATCAGATGACTGAACTGTCTGAGCCTCTTGTAAAGCTATTTTTTTTTTGTTTGTTCGCTTTGATTTTTCAAGGCAGGGTTTCTTTGTGTAGCTTTGGAGCCTGTCCTGGCACTCGCTCTGTAGACCAGGCTGGCCTTGAACTCACAGAGATCTGCTTGCCTCTGCTTTGTAAGTGCTGAGATTAAAGGCGTGCACCACTACCACCTGGCTAAACTATTCTTAATAAAGAAGAATTTGACCAAATTGCTGTGCTTATCGTAAGCATCGTGTTATCTCAGTTAATCTTCACAACCCTTTGAGAGAGATGCTATCACTACCCTCACCCTTGTTAACACTGTTGCTATTAGAGGTGCCAGGGAAGGGACCTACTGCCTCTTGTATGCTAGGTACATGATCTACCACTGAACTGCTCCCTGGTCTTAACCTCATTTCATAGACAAGAAAAGCTTGGCACATGGGGGTTAAACAGTCTGTTCAAAGTCAGGGGTGGAACATGGACTCAAACAAAGTAGTTCGTCTTCAGGAGGCAGGCCCTGGCAACATTGCTCCTATCCATGCCTGACCATGGCTAATGATGTCAGCATTGCTGTCTTGCCTCTACTCATTTGGCTCTTGCTCTCAATTAGTATCCACCTGACCCCTCTCAGGGACGCTCACAACTCCAAGAAACACCTGAACGATGGCTACACATCAGGAAGAAAGCGCCAAATCTGCTCAGGAGCCGCCAATCGCACCACTAATGGGCCAAGGTCATCCCCACCACTAGATGGACAGAGGCCATGGCCAGCGCCTTTGGAGTTCTCAAGTATGACTGTTGCAGCGGAGGAAATGTGGCCAAGAACCTCCTGACACAACACACATGCTCTCTCATTTGCTGACAGCTCACCCACTACCCTAGTCTGCCCAAGTGAGGACCATGGTAGGTTCACTGGATAGACCACGTGTACCACTGAGATGAGTGTACCCAAGGCTGTTCTATTTATAATTATAATGTCGTTCAGTGGAATTTTTTTCTTCTTTTTTTTTTCTCCCAATCTGGCCCTTCCACTGGGAAGAGTTTGCTTTATACAAAAATCAGGGCATATCCGAAAAAAGGAATTTCTCCCTCAGCATTCAGTCTTTCTACGAAGGGAAGCACTGTAGATGGGCCCTTGAGTGGCACCTGTGACAATGGAAAGTCGCTTTTCTCCTGCCTGGAGTCAGGCGTGTTGAGAGCCGAGTCCTTGCCAAGAGAGAACATCTCTCACCTTCAGAAGTGAGATCCAAAGAACGAGGGCTCTGCCTGCAGCCAGGAGCAGCTTGGGTCAGCAGACCACAGCAGCACAGATTGCTCCTAGGCGAGGGGAAGCTGGTGTGACCCCCCCCCAAATCTGCACCTGTCACATTTAGACGGGGGCCCCTGGACACAACTGTCGTGCATTGAGCTACTGAAGATCTTTGGAAATAGAAGCCCTAATGGCCCAACTCCAACAATTCCCAGGCAGCTGGAGCAAGGCACAGGGTGGGTGCAGTGCCCAGTCAGGCCCCATTGCGGCAACGACTTTATTTTCTGGCCCCCAAAGTCCCAGCGAAGCAAAAAATTCCTGGTCTTGGGTGCAGGCAACCCAACAAGTCTCCTCTCCCTCCTTGAACCCCCAGCAGTCCCCGTCCTTTTCCTCCATCACCTGACTGAACTAACTTTTCTCAGAGTTCCATCCAGTTCTTGAGTTGCCGTCGGAAACTTGGCCTAGATGACAGCTGTGTGGGCCTCTCCCAGCTCGACCCAGCAGGAGTTCTAATGCACTTCATTCTGGGGCTGGTTGCCGCTTTTAATCTATCAGCACGGCGCCACAGCTGCTGTAAGCTAGCTGAAATTTGTCTGCACACAGGCGAACAATTGTAACCCTTTTCTGCGCAGACTCGCACTTCAGCCCAACACCCTGCCTGGTTCTCGGTGCCTAGGAGGTGGGTAGCCCCAGGACGGCCAAGGTTTTCCAAAGCACCAGGACGTCCTCACCTGAAAAATCAGCAAACTCAGAAACCTGAGCTGCCATTAACACAGAAACGTCACCCTTCTGACAAGACTCCTAGTATCAATGGGAGCTTTTGACAGACTCCTTCCCAAGCTGCAGTAGGGCAGCGTGAACCCCTTCAGCTAGGGCTGTGACCTGGAGTTCCTGCCCCTTCCCTTTGAGTCTGCAGAAGAGGGGCTTTTCTCCATGAGGCTCTCCCTAGTTGTGGATGCTCTCCCCACTGCCAACACCCCCACACCGGAGGGCATGGCCTGAAGCAATAGCACCAAGCTCTCAGAACCTCTGGTGCCAGTCTCCTGCTCCCATCCACTGAGCAGCGGCAAGCTAAAATGGGCTCAGCAGGGCAGGTTTGGAGCTGGAATCTCTGCCAAATATTAATAGTTACCATTCTGACAAAATAGCCTGCACCTTTCAGGCACTGAACACAAGTTTAAGGCATCGAAAGGTAAAGTGCAGAAACATAAACAGGAAAAGCACATGAATAGAACCCGAGGGGCAACAAGAGATACCATCCTTCCCTCCAACCCCTCAGCCTTCAGTCCAAGCCCCCAACCTTCCCTTCATCCTCCCTCAAGCACCCCTCCCCCTTCCCTGTCCTGGTAGCATTAACTGTCAACTTGCTATCACCTAGAATCACCAGAAAAGATTAGCTGAGTAGCTGTCTTGATCAGGTCAGTCTGGGAACATGTCTGTGAAGGACGAAACTTATGGAAGAGGGTCCAGCCCACTGTGGGCAGCTCCATTAGCTGAGCATGAGCCAGGGCGAGCAAGAAAGTAAGTCAGGAAGCAGTGTTCTCCGTGGTGTCTGTCTGCCTGCCTTGAGGGCCTGCCCTGACTTCTCTAGATAATTATCTAGCCCTGTTCTTCCCCAAACTGAACTCGGTCAGAGTGTTTTATCTCAGCTATAGAAAAGTAAACTTTAGCACCCCTTCAATCTTCCCTCTGCCCCGCCAACCCCTCACCCAGGTTTCCGAGTGAGCAGTGATGGGAAGTAAGGCCAAGTTCCATGGCTCAGGTCAGTTCCAGGGCACCTTCATGTGGATACTCAGAGGACTGAACTACCCAGCACCCACAGGCCTCCATTATAAAGGGGACACACTTCTGAGTTCCACCACCACCTCAGTGAGGCTCTCATACAGCACTCCCGGGCTCCTCTGCTGAATAGGAACCCCTCTGTCCTCCCTGCCGGCTCACTGCCGTTACATTTCTGTTTCTAGAACACCACCTATAAGACCCTGGCTGCCCAGCAGGGTCAGTCCCACATCCAGTTCCTGGAGTGGATAGGTGTACACTGACAATCCCAGACCCAGCCCTCCCCAAGGAGGAGAAGAAAGGGCCATTACAGACTATAGAATCCACCGGAAAAAAGGCCAGAGAGGTACAGGGAGAGCACCTCCCCAAACCGTCCATCTCAAAAATCCAGCCTTCCTTCAGAGCCGATATGGCAGCAGCTGACTCTCTTTCATTTGAGTAATTATCATATAATTAAGTGCACGAATTACAAGAGAGCCAAGGCATTAAATTAAAATATTTAATGCTTGTAAATCTGAAAACGATCACTGTGCTGATGCAGGGGCAGTGAGAAGGGATGCTAATGGCTCAGTGGCCAGTGCTGCCCGGGGGAGGGGGGTGCTGAAGGGATGGGGG